>SSNR01000017.1:1749227-1817382 GCA_006937965.1 Callopanchax toddi
CCCTGAAGATGGCTTTCAGCTCCATGGAGGAGTCTGGCACCGTTAGTCTCGAGAAGACCACGAGCACGGTGATTAGTCTCCGAGCAAACAAAGCTGCACGTCATCTTCAACCGAAACCTTTTAAAAGCCTTTTGTGCGAGTCCTTTCCTGCGTGAGTTCATTGGCTGGCCAGTCATCAAGGGTCACATAGATCATGGCTGCTGTGGGGATTGCTGCAGGGCAAAGGGATGGAGGAGTAGAAGGTGGGGGCTGCTGGTGGGCTCTTGCTGCACTGCAGAGAGCAAAACTGGGTAGACGATGACCCGTCACTTTTGTGTTCTTTCGTGTATCGGGCGTCCCTGAAGGCTCATTTATTTTATTAGCTCCACTTTTTACTTACCTTTGCATGCAAGAGGAAAATCACTACACTCAGGGTGTGCTCCCACACAAGTCATTCCTCAAAAAACTATTTTTGTTTAAAAACGGACTCTTAGAGGTCTCAGATCTTAATGACAGCCAAAAGCATTTTTTATTCCCCTAGTTAGATATAGTCAGACCCTACGGAGGAGCAGAGCACTGGGTTTGGGATCCCCTGACATAAATCTCACAGGAGTGGCTGATTTTTATGTTATCAGACTGCTCAGCTAAAAGTGGGTCAAGGTGTAACTGAAGCTCCGATGTAGTTTAAAGTGATAATATGCAACTTGTTCATATTTTTAAATCTTTTCCTTGAGCCAGTCTGTGCTAATATGACTCTTTACAGAGTTAATGAAAAGTCACTTAGCCCCATCTGGTGATTAGATCCGGAATACCACGATTGCAAGATCTCCGTCGCCATCACGGTACCCAGGAAGTCACGTGTCTCACGAGGGTTAGGCTAACCCAAAGTGGCTAGCTGTTATGCTAGCGCTGGAGTGTTTTTAGCTCATGATTCCTGATTTTTTTCAATCTCTCCCTGCTTGAACACAGCTGATTTCTTTGAAGGAGTAAATAACCGCTCCTGTAGAAAGCTATGAAGGCTGAGGAGACATTTCAACAGTTAGATTTAGGCGTTTAGAAGCTGAAACAATATGCTAACTTGTGTAATGCAGTGATTTAAAACGGACACCAGAGGGAGCCCAAAACAAGCAAAACTGCATATTATCACTTTAAATCACAATATTAGAGTAAATAAAGAAAACTGGAACTTTAGAGTTTGGTTTTACAAAAAAGAATCACAAAAATCATTTAAGAGTAATATTTGGTCCTGGACACTTTTCCCCTGTGAACAGGGTTGAAGAACATATGGATTAATGTAAAGCAGAACATATGGATAGGAACAGTAACAGGATCAAACAAAGTGACAGCAGTGGCTGTGCCAAGTCAATGTGTCGTTTTAAACCCAGCCTTTCTGCAGTAAAACACAATTCTCCTTTTTAGCTGGAGGTAACCGAAATCCAAGAATTAATCAATATTAATCATCAATAGAAAATTTTGACATTTTTTGATGGAACTGGATGATGCAAGAAATCATTCTGTGTGTACTTTCCTTCCAAGAAACATGGTGAATGCTCTTTGACATGTGCATAAATATTACTGTGATCCTTGGCTTATGAGGAGGCCCAAAAGGCAGGATTAATAAGCAGAAATGGTGGATTTTTTTTTTTTTTTTTTTTACTGAATCAAGGACACGAGGATCAAACCTTGATTTTACTAGAGCTGGACAAAAACTAGGCTAACAAGAAAGGCAGAACAGACAAAGAGAACAATAAGGAACTAACAAGGAGCAACTGAAACCCCAAAACTATCAACCAAGGAAGTAATTAGCTGTGATAATTACTCAACTTGGATTTAGAGGAAGCTATAAGCAAAAGGGACCAAATGAAACAGGAGAAGAACATGAAACAATAAGCACAACCGTAACACACAAAACCATCACAATTATAGCTGTTTTCACAGATGAACGCTTTAACATTTTATGTAAAATCACAGACTTTGCCTGCAGTAGTCCATTCACACATGCACTAAACAGCAGGAGATTCTCCACACGAGTTATATTCTCACAACTGGAAACGCTCCTCCAGTGAGCCGTGCCTGGGTAGAGTGAGCAGAAAGAAAGGCTTAATACAATAAATCTTTGTGTTTGGATCGTTATCCATAACGATGACAGTTGTTTTATGTTATCTTCACTAAATACATGAATCTGAAGAATCCAGCAGCCAATCAGGAAGAAACAATTATGAAGCAGCAACGTTTATGAACACATTCACACATTCACTCTCAATTTTAGAGAGTTTCTGTTCACTAATAGACTCTTTCACAGATTTTACGGACGTTGAGCACACCACTTGTGGAGTTTTGTGTTTTCATGTGAACATTTCGGGTATGTGTGAAAACTGCTTTTAAATGCAAGACGAGCAGGATGTGATCTAAATTTAGCTCAATATAAAACCCGACTTCAAGGCCTGAAACAAACTAGTTTTCCATTGAGGATGAATAAATAATTTTTCTTTGTGACATTGGCACTGAGGCCCATCAACAACATGTGTGACAACAACCCATAAACTTGTTACAGGGACAACAATATTTCACAATAAGCGCATACTGACTATGATAAACAACAGGCTACATAGATGACTTAGTTAAACATTCAGCAAGGTCTTACATCACCTTGGGACTTGATATAACTTCCTCTTTTCGTACTGTTCACAGCTGTATGTAAAGATTTTCTATATTTTTTATTGTGCATTTCACGATTCCCTTATTTGTTGGAGTAAATCTCAAAAGAACACAATCTTTCTTATCCTTCATCACTACTGACAAAGTAAAAATGCATCTCTCTGAGGCAATCCACTCTTGACTGCCTATGGCTCCCGGGAGAAAGCATTCTCCCCACAACAATAAGCTACTTAGACTGCCAGAGGACACAATGCATGAATGCAAAGAATAAAGATAAAAAGACAAGTTAGATGTGGGGAGAATAGATGAGAACGGCGATAAGCAAAAGGGTGTTATGAATATATTATGGAACAGATGTGAGACATATTGCATCCATACCGATGGAAAACTTAAACCATAGCATTTAAATGCTGATTGAAGCCGAGTCTGTGGGGTTTATGTCACAATTAAACTCATGATCGGCGTCTGATGCTTCAACGTGTTGCAGGTAGAGGGAATTAAAGACATG
Source organism: Callopanchax toddi (assembly GCA_006937965.1). Classification (NCBI taxonomy): domain Eukaryota; kingdom Metazoa; phylum Chordata; class Actinopteri; order Cyprinodontiformes; family Nothobranchiidae; genus Callopanchax; species Callopanchax toddi. The sequence goes on from SSNR01000017.1 coordinate 1,752,373, forward strand.
TGATCACTTGTTTTGTCAATAAGAGAGAGGTTTTCCTGCAACACGCTCAGATACAAGTCCTACATACAGAGAAAGAATGGCATTATTAATATGCAACTAATGTTCCAGTATATATAAATAAAAAATTGATTTGACTGAAGTGTTATTGGGTCATCAGTTGGTATTACAAGTAAAACAGTAGTCCCAGTTCATCAGATTTCACAGGAGAAAATTATTTTACACGTGGAAAGATGTTTTGCTAAATTTCCTAAATGCTCTAATTTCACTGATCTGGTTACATTCCAGTCCTCATCTGTGGTGAGGAGATTTGGATCATAACTCAAAAGGCGGGAAATGACCATAGACCACATGTGGCTGGGTTCAGATTCAGAGATAGGGTGAGGAGTGCGGTTATACCATATAACTCAGAAAAGCTGCTGCTTCATATTGAAAGCAGTAAGTTTAGGTTGCTCAGCCACTGGATTAGGATACCTCCTGGTCACCGTCCTCTGGAGGTTTTCTAGGCGTTTCTCACTGGGAGGACAAGACTAACTGAGTCAGAATCCCCTTATTCATCAATTCATAATTAAATTCTGTTTCAGTAAAGCCTTATCAGGTCAGACATACAGCATATAGAAAACACCTAACAGCAAGCAGCCACTTAGTAGGGCGCCCCCTATATGCATATGAAAGAATAACAAGAGGTAAAGAAAAACAGGCCCCCCAGCTCTGCTCTGGATAGATTGATGAGCAAATCATAGTCTGCAAAATTTAAGGACACAGTTTGTGAATTTTCTGCATTTGAATATTCTCTTTTTCTTAAAGGCATCATTTGCAACTTTCTCATGTTCTTAAATCTTTTCCTTGAGCCAGTATGTGCTAATATGACCCTTTGCAGAGTTAATGAAAAGTGATTAGTGGTGATTAGTTCCGGAATACCACAATTGCAAAATCTCCATTGTCGTCCCGATACCCAGGAAGTCACGTGTCTCACGAGGGTTAGGCTAACCCAAAGTGGCTAGCTGTTATGCTAGCACCGGAGTGTTTTTAACTCATGATTCCTGATTTTTTCAATCTCTCCCTGCTTGAACACAGCTGATTTCTTTGAAGGAGTAAATAACCGCTCCTGTAGAAAACTATGAAGGCTGAGGAGACATTTTAACAGTTAGATTTAAGTGTTTCTAAGCAGAAACTGTGCGCTAACTTTTCTATGGCAGTGATTTAAATCGGACACCAGAGGGAGCCCAAAACAAGCAAAACTGCATAATATCACTTTAAAAAAGAAGAAAAAAAATGTTTTCTTTGGTGTGAAATCCATAACAGGATACCAATAGTTGTACATCGCAATGCAGCTGTTAACATCTTAGGAACAACAGCTGAGATACTATCTATCCTATAAAATAATGAAAAACTATGTAAACAATCTGTTTATTGGTTTACAATACCAGTTTATTTGAAAATAAATTTAAAAAAACATGGTAAATTTTGACTTTTTTTTAAATACATGTTTTGAATGATTCCATCAGGTGTGACAGATTGACTAGATTTTTAAGAAAGTGATCAGCATTTTATATCTAACAAAGGAAAGGTATGTATGATTTACACAAAAACTATGATAAAATGATCCAGAAATGTATCATGAATGATTTTCTACTGAAGCACATGGAAATTATTTATATTCCTAAACTGAGACCTTGTGGAGGAGAAAAAAAAAACCAAAGAAATAAAATGAAAAGAATCATTCATGTTTAGGTGAATTAGCATTTTGTCACATTATTCAAAAGTATGTGAATGTTTAACCTCCTACCATATTCCATAAAAGAAAATCTTCACTGAACAAAGCAGTGATGGACAAAAGTGGAGGTTATCTGGTCAGGCCAGTCCCTGTGGAGCCTCTCATCGGTTCCACGATATTTCAGTAGGTCCATTAAAGAACTTCAATTACAGTCATTTCAATGACCTTGAGAGAGTGTAGAAAAAAAATCAATAGATGAACCCATTTTTTTTTTTTTTCTATCTATGGCAGGCAGGTCATTCCTCTAAACGTGGCTTTAATTCTTTGTTTGATAAAGGATTACTGAGCTTTATCATCTGGTTGACAAAAAGAGGTGCTCATAAAAGTGAATGATCGCATTTATTTGATCTGATTCTTGATAATTCGATCTATAAATCAGCTCCTCTGGTGCTCTGTGTAACACAGACATCTAAGAAAAGAAGGGAGACATTGCCAACTACTCGCTGAAATATTCCTTGTTGTTGCCGTTCTCTTAATATTCCATCAATGTAATGTTAGAATTACTCCCAAAAAATGTGAATCCGTCTACAACACCATGGAAACAAGCACCGTACAGCGCACCCACTCAACAACACTTTAAAAACATCTGTCTGCCAAACTGAACTCATTAACATGACGATGTTCAATAAAAAAATAAATTAATCTTCCACTTCTCTCTTGGAAACATTTGGGAATTGCCATTTTCTTGGCTGCTCTTCCTGGACACAAATACTTTCTGCAGAATCCTGATTGATAATCTTGACTGATTAATCCACAGGGAATACCTACAGTTGTCTGTATTTTTGATTAGTTTTCATTGTCACACTATACTCCCCATCATTGGTTCTTGTTAAACCTTTTTTTTTTTCCACTTGACCTTTTGTATTTAGGAAATTAAAAAGCATAAAAAACAGAACATTTTAGTACATTAATGCAAGAGATTCATGATTAGCGACCTGCTTTTTAAAAATCATAAATATCCTAAAATCTAATCAAGAAGTATTTTCCAGCTTTTTTTGGCCGTTTATTTTAAAAGAGTGCCGTGGTGTTGAAAATCAGAGATGTGTAGGCAAGGATGAAGCAGATCACAGGCTTAAAGCCCAAAGAGCATTAGCAGCCAGAGGGGCAGCCATGACAGACTCAGTGACCTGAATCTGCTCTTCAACGGGTTCAACACTAGACCTCCCGCTGGCCCGAAGCTTCACCAGTCTAAACACCACATCGGTCTTTAAACCGACACACGTTTGACCCCACTTCGCTTTGATGGATCCAGCTGATCGCAACCCTTCAACTCCAACACTTCACATCACTGACCACCACCCCATCACGGCTCTTTAGACTAGTAGTCCTGACATCCCAGATCATAAAGGTACTCGAGACCTCACCTTTGACTTTGGACATAACCTGCTCTTGACCCTCTTCAGTCTCCTTACAGCACCATCTAGGGGTAAACAACTCTGCTGTCAGAAACCCACCCAATGAAAAATAGTTTCATATAAAGAACTCTGTTGACATAGTTTACACATTATTATAGTCAAAACAGAGGCAATACAGGCAGAAGAAATATTTGAAAACCAAGTAATTTCATGCACCCAAAACGTTAAATATTTAGAAAATAAAAAGACTTTTTAAGGTTATTTAGTTCAAAATGGAATTATATATTATAAGTAGTCTTATTAATTCCCTCTTACCATATTTTTTTTCTTTTACTGCTGGGAATGTATTACAAAATACCCTCGTTTATGAATAATATGTCATTTTAAATGCAGCTCTAAATTAGTTTCAATAGCATTTTAAAGTTTTAGTTACATTTTGCCATCAAAAAAGTAATTTATTGAAGAAAAACAAAACATGTGTCTATTCTTTGTGTTTAATATTTGTAAACAATTACCGTATTACACATGAAAGAGCCCCAGTTCAGTCTAAATTTCTTGGGACGTTGCCGTTCACTTTTCCATTTAGTATTCATCTAATGCCCGTCTCATTTAAACACAAGGTGCCTGGTGTAGTTTCTCTTTTCATGAATTACTCATGCTTTACCCGAGGGTTTGTGTCTAATCTTAAACATTTTTAGGCAGAACAGAGAAACAAAATGTGTGTTTTTAGTCGTTTTTAAATAAGCAGCCTCGTTTCTAATTCTGAGTGGTGTTGAAGGAAAAAAAATTATGTTTACAAATTTTATGCACCAGTAATTGTTTTTGGCAGTAAACTAGTATTTAATGAATTAACTAGTAAAAAAAAGTGTTTGTTTTTCCAAATAAAGGACTCCCAAGTTACTAGAGTTTAAAGTATTATGGAGTTTTTCAAAACACGAAGCAGCTGCCTGGTAAAAGAGTCCTTGTTAAGGTAACCTTGTCTCAAGTACTACATGCAGACAAATGAATAATATCTGAAATACACTGAAATGAAATGAAGAAATATAAAAAACAGAAAAATACAGAAAAACAGTTGTGTCAGAGCTGAACAATGTCAACAATATCTAACTACAGAAATATGACGGAGACATGTAAAACAAAAACTATATCTCTATCTCTCTATCTCATATATATATATATATATATATATATATATATATATATATCATACGGCGTATACAGGACGGCTTTATAAAACCTGACAGGCTTTACTGCAAAAACGTATTTTTATGCTGACAACAGCTCAGAGAGAGCAGTTGTTTTAGGAGCACTTTGATTTTATTATCAAGTCTTTAGACTAAAATGCTGATTAGTTTTAGTCACATTCTAGTCAGGTTTATATGCAAAACAGTTTTAATCTGATGCTGGGCTTACACCTAAAGACTTTGACAAGATTTTGAAAATACTAAAAGATTATCAGCTCACATCTAAAGACTCGGGTTAACAGTCTTTAGTCCTAGACTAGTCTCAGACTAAAGATTTTATAAAGACTGAATCTTGTAGGAACACTAATTACAAGACTGGAACCAGATTATGTTAGGATTTCATTCCCGCAAAATTCCTCCCATCATGCTTTGCAGAAGTTAAAAATGGAGGAGAAGCAGCTTTTAGCTACAGTTTACATCAAACAGACATGGCTGCTCTGCCCACAGCTCGAGCGTTCCTCCTTTTCAAGTCTGTTACGAGCTGTGCCTGGCCCTTTAAGAAGGTGGAAATATGGGAAGTCTGTGTTGTTGTGGCTCTGTGTTCCAGCGCGAGGCGCTCGCTCTGTCTGCAGCCGCTTGCAGTGCGGACGTATTCCTGTGCTCTGCTAGCAAAAATAAAGTTTGTGCTGTAAAAGGAGACAACAACATGTCTGTTCAGCCTCTGTACTACAGTTAGGAGATCACTGGACAGGGGAAGAAAAATAACAAGTCCATTTTCGTTAGTGTTGAGCTCTTCTTTCCACGTCAGTAGTCATGTTTTGTTGGGTTATGACTGACGGGGCTTCCTGGTTCTGTAGTGAGAACGAATCCTATTGGTTTTTGCTTGTTGTACGTCACTCCGACTACAAAAAATATCTAGCAGGTTGGATATGAAAGACTGGAGAAAGACTGGCATAAATCGGGTCGCCGACTGCAGATTATCCCCTTACATCTAACGACCACGACGACGGGAGCGCGCAGAGACTCCGATAAGATTCCTAAAGACTGGCAGTCTTTAGTCTGCGACCGTGAAAATCGTTAGGTGTGAGCCCAACATTAAACTACAGTTTTAGTCAGATTGTGATCTATTGTTCGGCCATAATCATGACAAAGACATTCGCTATTTAATGAATAAAATCACTCTAAGCTTGATAGCTGAGCCATTAGCTCGTTAGCTTAGCCGTTAGCACATTGGAGGTTTGAATAGCGCCGCATTTTTAGTAAAACAAGAGATAAAGAAAGCAAAGACTCACCATTAAGTTGATTAAATAAGGACAATCGATTGGCAAGGGCATCAAAAGCTGCCAAGAAGTATTCTTTAAGTAAATATCCATTTTATTAGCGCAGCGCCAGACCGGAACTCATTAAAGGAAATGGAACGAAACCCCTTCAAAATAAAAGTTCATGTGATCAGCGAAGAGTCGACCTTTGGTTTAAAAAAAAAATCACTACAGCCCACAAAAGTCGACTAGTTCGTGCAACCCCTAATTATATATATATATATATATATATATATATATATATATATATGTAGCAGATTGATTCCACCTGCTGCCGGGCGGCTCCTTTAAAAGAGAGGGATTCTGGCCACTCAGTAACAAGAACTCAGCTGGGGTGTCGCGTCTTCCGCCTGAGCGTTGTTCGGCTCCGGAACGGGTGCTGGGCGTGTAATTGCGCGCCGTAAGTATGTAGTTTCCTGGTGTAGTGGCAGTGGGGGTTTTGTTTTAACATACCGGCAGTTCTGCAGGGATCTGGTCCTGCCTGGAGGAACACGGGTCGCTTGCTCGTCTCAGGTGGTGGTACAGGGAGACGCAGGTATGTGTGTGCTTGTGGGTGTGTCTGTGTGTGCGGTGCAGCCTGTGCTGAGTTGTGCTTTTCGCAGAGCGGACTGATTGGCTGATCATCGGAGCCTGCTGTTCTGTCTCCGTCGGTTCCTCCTGCTGCGTTGGGGGGGCTGACGTGTGGCGCAGCCAGGGACGCTGGCACAGAGGATTGGAGCGCAGGAGCTGCAGCAGCGGCTGGCATTGGCGCCGTGGGAGGTACCCGCTGCCCGGCTGGCGGTGAGTGTTGGCACCCTCAGACGGACCGGAGAGCAGGAGCTCGCTGCTCCGGAAAAAGAACGTGTTGCGGGGCCGACCCTGAGATCAGCGGCTGATTGGGTCAGAATCCTCAGCAGTGCTGGACATTGGGGACTGACGGTTTGTCAATGCGGGCTGGGGGGGGGGTATTTTAATGGACATTTCTTTTTGGGGTTAATTAATAAAGTTGATTGTTATTTTGGCAACAAGTCTCCACCTGGTTTTGTTTGCCTGAGCCCTCGGGTCATATATATATATATATATATATATATATATATATATATATATATATATATATATATATATATATATATATTTTAACAGAAAAAAAAGAAAAAGAGAGAGAGAAAAAAGAGAGAGAAAAAGAGAGAGAGAGAAAGAGAGAGAGAGAGAAAAAGAGAGAAAGAGAGAGAGAAAGACAGAGAAAGAGAGAGAGAGAGAGAAAGAGAAAGAGAGAAAGAGAAAAAGAGAGAGAGAGAAAAAGAGAGAGAAAGAGAGAGAGAGAAAAAGAGAGAAAGAGAGAAAAAGAGAGAAAGGAAAAGAGAGAAAGAGAGAGAATGAGAGAAAAAAGAGAGAGAGAGAGAATTATTATATCGGACTTCATCAAAAATCTCCGATATCAGCAGTCTGTATTAAAAGCAGGAATTGTAGTCGTCCTTTTAGTTAACCAACTATTATTTGTTTTCGGCTTGTTACTAAAGTTATGTTTATTTTGTTTGTACTGTTTTTTATGGTCACTAAGAGCAATGATCTAATTCTTTTGGGCAGTGGATGAAACTGAACTCTCAAATTGAAGCAGTTGGTCATTTTTTCTCATGTCTTTTTCTTATGTATTATATCGGATTGATATCGGTATCGGTCAATACTGAAGGCTGCAATATCGGTATTGTATCGGAAGTGAAAAAGTTGTATAATTTCTCTATAAAAATGTGCAGGGATCCACATCAGCACCTTTTCAGCACCTAATCACTGTAAGGTTTCGCCATCTGGTCTCCTCACTCTGCATCCCTTTCCGCTTCATCCTTTAGGTTAGGCAGCTGGATCCATGCATCCAACGCTCCTCTGAGGTGCCTCATGGCTGTGGCTGCAAGTCTTTCAATTGGGTGCAGCTGTCCTGGCAGGATGCCTGACAGTGAAGCTCTGATCTGGCTATACAAGAGGCCTTTTTCTCTGCAGCGGCCTCCTTAGGTTTCCACTCACGACATGACGGCACTGCACATTGTTCTCAAGATTCAATCTGCAAAAGTTGCATTGGGGTTTGGTGGAGAAATAGTGCGCTGTATATCACAACATATAAAAGGAAGAACAATGCATTTTCTGTGACAACTCACAACACGAGACCAACACAATGAAATGAAGGCAAGCTATTCTATTTTTGTGGTTTCATTGTTTAACACAAAATCAATTGTTTTCCTTGATGGATAAAGAAACCTTTGAATTAAATAAAAGGTCAAAACTCCTCCAGCAGACTAACCCCTTTACAAGTGTTTGCTGCATAAAGTTAATTAGCACAAATATTTAATTCTGTCATCTAAATGTCCCATATTTAGCCCAAAGGCAGAATAACATTATAGGCTTTGATTTAACCACTGCAAAATTGATTGTATTATGATGCTCCATGCACCATACTTGTGACTGGAATGTTATTGTTTTGTTTTCCATTGTTGCCTTTGTCTCAGTTTTATTTTTGTTTCAGTTGTTCTTGTGCCAAAAGTAAAACAAAAATTTTAATTTGGACTAAAATGCTCACATTGTTTCTTCAATTAAACCTTTGCAGAAAATATGTGATCGTAATCCTAATAACTTTTATGATACTGATTTAATTTTATTATGTGTTTTAGTCCAAGTTTATTCAAAAATATATTTGATAACTATTTATAGTTTAATCTCAGATAATTCCAGTCATCAGAAAAGCTGAATGAATTCATTATAAATACTTTCAGTAACATAATTATGATTTATTTACATGCTGAAAACTCAAAAACATTCAAATAGTTTCCTTAGGAATTAATTGCTAATTTGTCCAATGCAAAAATTGACATATTTTTTTACTTACCATTAATTATGTGACATTTCATCATTTGCATAAATCAAGTTGAAAAAGACATTTAACAACAGACTTATAGAGCTAATGATGAAACCTTTTAAAGGTGTGAGTGAATCACTTTGATGATGATTCACAATTCTTTTTGCACATATATTTAAAGCTGTATAAATTTGCTTGAAATAGCACTTCAAATTTAAAATAAGCTGTGAAGTGACAGCTGTCAGATAATTTCTGGTGCACAGATGGTTGACTGTAGCTAGAAAACTACTCAAGATGTCGTTAAAAATCCATGAAGTGTCAATCCTAGCTTTTTCACCCCTTCAATGGGGAATAAAAAATAGAGCGAGGCTATCACGCTGAATTTTTTAAAACGGCGTTGTCTCAAGAAACTCACTGATACAGGTAGGTGACTGAAGTTTTCTGATTTGGATTTGTGTACGAGAATTTTATTTTTTTATCAACACACACTTCACATACAAGTATCTAAAACATTTAGAATATTGTAAAAATGTTAATTTATAGATTTATTACACATATTGTGAAAGATTTGCAGCCTTTATTGTAATGTTGATGATTATGGCGTATAGATAATGATAGGCTAAAATTCAGTGTCTCAGAAATATTGAACATTGCATACGATCAATAAAAAGTGGCTATTTAAAACCAGAAATGTCAGGCTTATGAACAATCTGTTCAGTTTTATGCACCAAATACTTGAATGGGCCTCCTTTTGCCTGAATTACTGCAGAGGTGTAATGGAAGCCCATGATGCTTTGATAGCAGCCTTCAGGTCATCTGCATTGTTGGGTCTGGTGTCTCAGCTTCCTCTTGACAATCCTAGATCCACTGTGGGGTTCAGGTCAGACCAGTTGACGGGCCAATCAGAGTTCAATAACATCATGGCCACTGAACCACAGATTCCTGCTGGAAAATGAAATCAGCATCATCATAAAGTTTGTTAGCACAAGGAAACACGAAGTGCTCTAAAATGTCTTGGTTGCATTGATGACCATGGTGTTACTGGCCTGACTTGACCTGTTCTGAACCTCCTAGAGCAGGGATTCCTGAAGTGTGTAGTGGGGGTGCAAGATGAAAAATGTAATAATTACACATTTACTTTGTTTTTTCCCCTACACAAATAAAGATGTGTAAATAAACATTTCCTATCGTTATTGTGTGGAGCTGTGGGACTGTATTTGGATGAGTCTTTTTTCTGTCAGTCATGTGAACTCCTCCGAGCAGACCTTTATTTTGAAGGGGATGACCTATTAGTTCCAGGGCGATGTTTTGTGGCACTGCTGGAATGTTTACCTCTTCAAATGGATATTTATTCAAAGAATCCTTCTTGACAGCTTGTGACAACCCTGCCAATTGATTCCATATGTGTCATTATTTATTCAACTCCATGTTGAGTCGTTTGCTGTGTTTTCTTCTTTTGTTTTACTAAAGATGCAGCGCTAGGTTCAACCGCCAAACGAGCTAAAGGCTAATGGAGCTGGGTTTTAATTTTTGCATCATTTATAAAACACTAAGCAGTTGTTTAAGGGTTTTAATGAAGAATTTTGTTCAGTACTAAGATAAAATACAAACAGCTGTATGCTATTTATTGTGATATTTGTTACACATTATATATTGAGAAATATATTTAATATAAAAAGCGATTTAATTAATTATTAAACGCTCAAAAGTATCAAAAAATTGGTAACGTTAACGATTCGTAGGTACCAGGAATTGGTTCAAATGTGAAAGGTGCCCATAGGCTGACTGGGGCTGCCGTGAACACAGTCAGGACATAGAAGGAAGCGAGTGTCAAAAAAAGTTTGGGAACCGTTGCCCTAGAGGGTCTATGGAGTGTTGTCAAGAGGAAGATGAGAGACAAGAGACCCAACCCTACTTATTATCTGCTTTATTAGTTTGTCAATTTTGGCATTTAGGGCTGGGCGATATAGCCTAAAAATAAAATCTCCGATTTTTTCTTTTTAATTCGAATTACGAATTTTTTCCGATTTCCCCCCCTACACATACAAACGGCAGATGCTGAAAAAACGAACTGAATCATGGCAATTCCCAAACAAAATGGAATTCAGTATAAAACGTGGAATCTCACGGAAATCTCTTATATCTGCAAATTAGTAAAGAAAATAATATTTTTCGAAGTGTTTTGGCCACCGCCGCCACCGTACCTGCGCACGCAGAGCGCAATCTCCACATAGAGGAAAAAAAGACGGTCCGCTTCGACAAAGTCTCACTGAAACACCTCCAGAAAATTCAACACCACAAAGTTTAGTGCAAAGCTCAGGGCAGAACAATATCCAAATCACCTTTATGAATCTGAAGACTTCTCTTTAAGTTTAGTCGACAGACAATGGACTGGCAGCGTAATGTGATGAGCTCCGAGTCAGAGTCACGTCTGAAAACAGGCAGCAGCATGGAGCCGGTTGAACCGTATACGGAACATTCAGCTAAATTAATAGAAACGAGCCGTGAGGTTATTGGAATTTGGGAAAAGATAAAAAGGATATTATAGGGCCCTATATGTGCAAAGCGACTGCTTCGGTGATTGTTTTTGCTGTTGTTGTTGTCGCTAGCAATAATGCTATGTGGAACTAGCTCTACGGAAGCTCCGGGGAGCCAAAAATGTGCCATTACACAAAAACACGATTTACTTGTTTTTTTAAATCGCCCGCAACCAAAAATTTGAATTAATTCATTCTATCGATTTATTGCCCAGGCCTACATTTAATACAACTCACCAGTTTTCTCTAATGGGCTATTTTTTATATAAGTAACTGTCAGTGCATCTTCTAATAAATTGTGTAACCCTTCATTTGATTACCAAATAAAAACATCTCAACAAAGGAGATTATTCACTTTTCCATGTTTGCAACTGAAAAAGACATGGAATAATTGCAAGGCAGTGAACTGTTCAAACAGGATGTGTTAATTAATTTTATTCTATTAGCAGAAATCACACCTTCCTTATCTATAAATTATAGATAAAAGTTGTGAATATAAATGCAGAGAAAGAGGAGTCTGTTATAGCTCCAGCCTTTTTGTATTGTCATGTTTTAAAGAATGCTCCAATAAGGACTGGTGTGTGGAATTGTACAGGAAAGTTCTTGTAAACCCTAAAATGAGACGGCAACAGATTTTTTGCTAAAATTGACAAATGAAAACAGATATGTGTTTCTTACTTGACAATATTTCTTCAAAAATTTCCCTAAAACATCAAACATTACAAAATATTCTGATATATTAAAAAGCACATTAATTTAAAGTTAGCTGAGCTGGTTATAAACTTTTGAAACATCCTGTTAGGTGCTCAGAGACATCCCCATAACTCACAGGATCAAGCCACGCAGCAAAATGTGGGGGAAAAAGTCCCAACTCATATTTTGTCTTTATGGAGTGAACTGATTAGCCGTGGTAAAACTGAAGGATAAAAATCACCAGGACTCTACAGCGCAGACGAGGATGAATTTAACAGATCTCCATGACTCATCTCAATGAGCACAATCTTTCTGAATATTATAATACATCCTATGCCTGAATACTCGGCACTCCCACATCATGTAAAAATACATAATTGTAATGTTAAACATCAAGGTTTTTGGATAGAGTTGGGTAAGGCAGTCATCTGGATATCTACTGTCCTAAAAAAACAACAACAACAACAATCAACTTTCAAAGAAAAACAATAGGTGTAATTTACTTTCGCCTTAGGCTTTGTAAAGATTACAAAGATACAGGTTCATCATAATTACTTGGTGAACATTTTCCCAGGATTTTCCTGTTAAATAACAGATTTATAGTGCCACCTGTCATCATCAATATATTATATTTGGTGGGTGCAACAAAGTGTAATAATTTAAATCTCATATTAAAAGACAATGCAGTATTTTGTTCAATCTGGACACCAAGTTATGGCAATAAGTGACACTTGACCCACCTTTCCTGCTGGTGTGACTGTGGTGGTGTCGGTGCATGGCAGCCTCGCCTCTGTCGGTGTGCCCCACTGGACCCTAACCCACCAGTGTGTGAATGCGTGTGTGTGAATGGGTGAATGACTGATGTGTTGTTACGCGCTTTGGGGAGTGTAGAACTCTAATGCTCTGTATAAATACAGACCATGTAATACCTCCAAATACTAGTAGATTACTTCTTAAGACTTATATACTGTAATTTGCATTTGGAGCATGTAACTTGTATAAACATTTCTCAAAATAGACATTAAAAAAAAGGTACAACTTGCACTTACTGGATAATAATAAAACAAAGGTTTTTTTCCCCAAGACATAAAGTTGTTACATGGATACATTTCATTTAAGGATTTGAATGAAATCAAGATTCAGATATTTTGAGGTACATAAAGAAGGTCTGAGTCTTATAGTGAAGGATCAAATAAAGATTTTTGAGCTCTGCTATAGATGCTACTGCAGGATTGAGTACTAATTCATTAAAATAATACAGTTTTGCTTGTTTTGGCTCCCCCTGGTGTCCATTTTAAAATCACTGCCGAAAAGACAGGACCATTGTTTCTGCTCAGAAACCCCTAAATCTAACTGTTGAAATGTCTCCTCAGCCTTCACTTCTTTCTATATGAGCGGTTATTTACTCCTTCAAAGAAATCAGCTGTGTTCAAGCAGGGAGAGATGGAAAAAAAAGCAGGAATCATGAGCTAAAAGCACTCTGGCGCTAGCATAACAGCTAGCCACTTTGGGTTAGCCTAACCCTCGCGAGGTATGTGGCTTTGTGAGACTTCCGGGGCACCGGACTGGAGAATGAGATGTTGCAATCGTGGTATTCTGGATCTAAGACCAGATGGGGCAAAGTGACTTCATTAAGCGTGCAAAGGGTGATATTAGCACATAGGAAAAGAATTTAAAATATGAAAAAGTTGCCTTTAAAATACCCTATGTTGTTTTTCCAAGTCTACCCAGTAAAATTCACCCTTAACCCTCAATTAAAATAATAACAGGAAAAACTTAATAATTAAAGTTGGGTTCAAGAACACGGTGGAGTTCTGCCTCTTTTTTTTTTTAACTCATCTTGAAATTCTATTTGACATTTTTTCAGCTTTTTGACTTGTTTGTGGTAATAATATTTTGACCAATTTCTTCACATTTTGACTTAAGCAAAATCTCCCTCCTTGCTTTTTTCTTTATCTTATTCCTAACATGCCATCCCATTTGTTGCAGTAATATTCATGAAAGAACATTTATTTTCTTTCTTGTAAATTAAAGCAACAATTCTATTAAATACAATTTCAAATGTGGGGGGAAAAGTAAAACATGGACTTTTTACAGCAACCCAAACCTGACTATAGTTACTATAGTACACACAAAGAAAACAGGAAAAACCAGCCAAGGTTATGTATATTAAAGAAGGAGAACATCTAGCATGTAGGGCAACTTTTAAATGCTCCAAGGCTCTTAAAGCAGGTGAGCCTCATCGGTCTAACGAGCCACCGCTCCACCAGGTCGTTAAGCAGAGGGAAAAGAACCACAGAAAGCATGGTCCACCATGTTTATTAAAGGAATCAATACTACAGTGTTTGAGGAAAATGAGTGTGGTCAGAAACCATTTGGTTTAGAAAATAAAAGGACTTTTAAAACGTGTGCGTTTTAATTCATTTGGTCTTTTGTTTTTAAAAATTCAAGCTGAGATAAAATGAGTCCAACCTGAAATTGAACTGCAGAGACACATTCCTCAAGCAGCTTCCCCCACAGGAACCAATTATTTGGGACACAGTTTGTTTTTCAAATGAACCCATAACTTCTTCACTCCTTTGCTGTGTAACATTCAATTCAGGAAATCAAAGACGAGGAGGGTGCAGAATAAAGCAGTTTCAGCTTTGTACACGTTGAATCTCTGTCATTTAAATGCTCTTTCCTGGCTCTGTTCTCTCTATTTCCACACAAGAATAAACTCACAAGTAGAAACTTCTGTTTATCAAAGCTTTTATCTACATTTTTCTACTCTATAAAAGCACATTTACCTTTAAGCAAAAGAATAATTTACCAGCTAATTTGTTTTTTATCAAACCTTTTTATAGTTGTTTGTTCCTGTTGCTGTTTCAACCAGTTAAATCAAGGTTTTCCCACCTTTAATGTTCAGGAGCAGCATTACAAGACCCACGCTGGCCCTTGGAAATAGAACAGGGTGAAAAGGTCTTTGAATTTTTACACAGGTGACCACTGTTTGTTTCTTGTTTTAAACCAAAAATCAATGTATTTTTTTAAAGGTAGACCTTAGCTGTGTTCATTATTGTAACCTTGGCAATGAAGGCGCTATTTGTAAGTTCTGAAGCATGACCCTTAACATGAACACACACTGGATGCAGGTTGAGAGGGAGAGGGAGAACAACACTGACATTTTCAGATGCCTCTGAATTAGTAGAGATGGCGGTATGAAGACACGATGCTCAGTCACACAGGAAGCAAAAACTAAAAAATAATAGTCAACATTTTTTATTATTTACTCCATTCATTTTTGTCCAAACCTATATTCTGACTTTTTATTATACAAAATGTTGCTTTCTTTGTAATTGGATTAAATACAGCACCCCTATTTTTTCTGGATTCTGAGTTAAAATTCCTATTTTGGTCAATCAGAGATATGAAGGGGGTTTTACTTAACACCAAGAAACATTCATCCTCCACTGAGGGTCACAGGGAGCCAGTGCCCAACTCCAGCATGTTGGGGCGAGAGGTGGGAGACACCCTGGATGGGTCACCAGTCCATCATTTGGCCACATATAGACAACCAGTCACACCTAGGGACAATGTGAAGGCACCAATGAACCTAACATGCATGTTTTTGGTCTGTGGGAGGACGCTGAAGTGCCTGGAGAAAACCCACACATGCATGGGAAGAACATGCAAACTCCACACAGAGAGGAGCCAG
The DNA here is from genome assembly GCA_006937965.1 of Callopanchax toddi. Taxonomy (NCBI): domain Eukaryota; kingdom Metazoa; phylum Chordata; class Actinopteri; order Cyprinodontiformes; family Nothobranchiidae; genus Callopanchax; species Callopanchax toddi. Next base: position 1,767,756 of record SSNR01000017.1, read on the forward strand.
GACACGAGCCCCCAACCTTCTTGCTGCGAAGCAACAGTGCTACTCACTGTGCCACCAAGCAGCTGCATGCAGAACATTCTTTCATTTTTTTTGTCTATTTAGGGCAGTAATGTTCATAATCAGCGAGCTTAAAATCTTCAAAAATAATGCTTGAAATTTGATGTGGTGTTTTCAAGATTTTGAAAGTTTCAAAACTGAGACAAACTGGTTTCAGCACTGTAACATTAATCCTGCTGAAACAGGAAATTTAAATATTCCATTTAGGCATGTATTTAGTATTTGTGTAAGTACATTATCAGCAGTGTAAGAATCTAGAAAATCTTGAAAACTCACCTTGAAAGTGCTTGATCATGATTTTGACAATGTGTATGTACCTTATTTAAAGGGATACTCCACCGACAAGTTATTTTTTGTCTATTGCCATATTCCTCAGAGTTAGATAAGTGGGCAAAAACTATTTGTAAGCAGCCCAGCCGTTTTACTGATCCAGCAGTACTCTTTCTGCTTTAGCTTAGCGTCAAACACTGTAAGTGAATGGTACCAGATAGCATTGCCAGAAAAAAACGTCCATAAAAGTCACTAAATAGTGATAATAATTTGGCCTAGTGACCTCAGGAAACATATCGACTGCAAGGGAAAATAAAAAGTAACACAAAGGAATTACATGTACTATTTTTAACTCGGGACTACTTTTATGACAAAGAGCAGCTGTAACCCTCCGCTGAACGGCGCAGCTCCGGTGAACAGCGCAAGGACATGACGCACGGTTTGTGTTAACGGAAGCAGGTGTCTTTGGGGCCGTGCGTCATATCCTTGCGCTGTTCACCGGAGCTGCGCCGTTTATAGTAGTAAGCTTGCAGTTGATATGTTTACTGAGGTCACTAGGCCGAATTATTATCACCATTTAGTGAGTTTTATGGACGTTTTTTCTGGCAATGCTATCTGGTACCATTCACTTACAGTGTTTGATGCTAAGCTAAAGCAAAAAGAGCACTGCTGGATCAGTAAAACGGCTGGGCTGCTTACAAATAGTTTTTGCCCACTGATCTAACTCTGAGGAATATGGCAATAGACAAAAAAATAATTTGGCGGTGGAGTATCCCTTTAAGAGAATAATAATAAAAAATATATTTATTACCCTAAATAACAAAAAAAAAAAAAACTCCAACAATAATAATCTTTCTTTGAAACATCCTCAGATATTAGTTTTCTGGGGGTTATTTCAGTTAAATTAATTTTTTTAAATATAAAAAATATGCTCTACCAAGTGACCTGACAGTTAAAGGGTTAAAGAAACTCTGCTGAAATCATGTATATAGAGACACAATGACAGATGTCTCACAGAAGTTGTGTGAAATAAAAAAATTACATGTGGGTATACCATACCAGTACAATTGGGTATACCATGTTGGCTAGTTAGTGAAAAATATTCATAAAATGATTTATTTCCTCACAAACAAGGAGACCAATCGATTGTAGGATCAGGCAGAGAGTGGGACAAAAGAATGCTCTAAAAGATGACAAATTCCAGCAATCTGGTAGTTTGTCTTCACTGAGTGCTCTGCTGTCAACCAAGAAAGCATTTTTCTTCAAAGAGTGGGGCCTGTTAGTGTCAGACTTGGAAAATCTCCATGTATTGATGCTTGATAGTAGTCCCAATGGTGAAAGTAGAGCTAATAAAAGCTGCCACTTCTGTAGACATTGGCTTGTTGGAAATGGTTTCATTCTGGGCCAATTTGACCAAAACACTCAGTGCTTCTTCATAAAGTGAGTGAAACTAATAGCAACGGTGTGTGCATGGGTTTTGTGTTACTGGCACAAAACCTTTAGGGTGATTAAAACGTGGTCTATGCAGGTGGGAATGGGAAGAGAATGAGCAACATGATAAATAAAAACAGTTTGGCTCAATATTGTTTTTTGAGTGTGTCTAATGAAACTTTCGAAGTGTTTGGATTTTCTGGCACAAGCTGATGTTGGCTCACACACCATTTGAGAGCTTCTAAAGACTCTTTAAAACCACAACCAATGAGCCATACTTGATTAGGACTTGATCTGTGTCTCCCTGCTGAGTATCGCCGTGCAAGAAACAACCTAAACATTTACCAAAACGTGGCCCGCCGTGGCACTGATGTATGATTTGCCTCTTACTTTTAGTCCAAGAATTTCTTTTCTTTTTTTCCACAAAATCATTTGGTTAGAGTTTAGAAAGCAAACCACTCATTAATTTTCCATTCAGCAGTTTATGGTTCTGTCCATGTCGTGCTATTTGGACCACCAAATGAAAACTGATTTATCTACTTTGCATGTGACTGAGTTTTTAAAAACTAGTATTTGTTCTTTTCTTCTTAACATTTTTCTTTGTTTCATTTTTGTATGCTTTGATTTTCTGCAAAAAAAGATTTGATATGCAAATTATTTAATGGGCCCACCAGGGATGTGAACCCCCACCACTGAGGCCGATTCGATTCGTATCTCGATACGCTCCCAGCGATTCGATACATTGACGATACGGTGAGACCTCTGCCGATACGGTTCGATACGATTCACGATGCGATTTGAAACGATTCAACACATCACAGAGAAGTTTCAAGTCCACATCAGTTTTTTTTAAATCATCATAATTACTTCTCTCTCTCTCTCTCTCTGATTTATTTGATACTTTATTGTTTTTGATAAATCAATAAAGTTTACTTAAAAAATGCACTTGATTTTGATTCAGACAAGAGGATTGTTTTATTCCTAATAAACACTAAATCATCACCCAAAATGTTACATTTGTTGTTAGTCTCAACTGTTGCTAAATGTCCCAGAGGATTTTACCCAAGGGATCAATAAAGTAAATATCTATACTTTTTTAACAATTAATTGATATAGCCAATTTAAAAGATTAGGCCTCTTAAAAATAAATGATAAAAAATGTGAACCATTAACAAAGCCCTTTTCTCAGGTCCTCCTTTAATTAATAGTACTTTCTGTCTGTGATTTGACTAAACCACTTGTTAAACCTCCTCTAATCAACATTTCCAGCATTAACTCTGTGAAGTGTGTAAATAACTCCAACATAGTGTCTCTAAAACTGACTAACAGATTCTAGTGGCTAACAGCAGAAATCATTCAGATTCTCTGATGTTGCTCATCTCCTCCTCACCTGTTCTTACCAGGTTTTCTAACTGCGGCTGCACCACCAGGCTTCCGTAGTTTTACTGATGGTGCGTTCAACAAAATGAGGATAAAACAGATAAACAATATCAACCGGTTGAACAGTTCTCCCCCGCGTCCCTCCGGGGAACGAGTTACAAGGACAGCAGTTGAGCCACGAAAGCTCCGTTAAACGTCACGTGAACGAGCGCCGACTCGGTAGCAGACACACAAACACACACGCGCGCGCACACACAGCGTTTGCAGCACCTGCAGCTCGCCCAGCAACCCGCGTGGAGCTGCTCAGTATAAAAGTAGCTCATGAGAGGAAAAAGGCTGGACACCCCTGAATTAATCGATGCAACCATCGTTTTCACCGATGGGAGACGAGAGAGAGAGATACGTTGAGCATTTAGCAGTCAGCTGTGGCCGATGCACGCTGAAGCTACCGGTGCAGTCGGATTTTACACGTCATTATCGGACCACCGGTTCAAATCGGTGAATCTCCATAGGGCCCACAGTTACATGTCCACACAAATCAGAGAGAATAGAGTTGGTTGATGGTGCAAATGGTTTGCACTGTTGCCCTGCAGGAAGAAGGTTCTGGGATTGATTCTCAGCTGCAACCTTCCTTCGTGGCGTTTGCATGTCGTCTTTGTGCATGCATGAGCGTTATCTGGTTTCCACCTATGGAAAAGAAAAACAATCTAAAGAACACACAAGGTTAATTAGCAACTTTTAAATTCATATAGATGTGAATATAAATTGTTTATCATGTGCGTCTGTGATGGACGGGTGACTGATCGGCACCAGCTCTCTGTGACCCTTAGTGGATGAAGCAGGATGTATGGATGGATGAATCACATAACTGGCAAATTATTTATTGACATTTCTACAGCTGAGGTTCCAAGCAAGCCTCTCTGGAACCAAACAGTAATGTGGAAACACTGCAGACTACTCATTAGTCACACAAGTTATCACCTTTTGGTGTGAACTATAGCATCACTGCATCGGAACACTTCTTGCTTTAATAAGTTGTTGAAACTCTGACACACATTTCACATTGTAAGCCACAGATATGTCATCTGCGTGCAGAGGCTCCACGTCGTGCATGTCACCACCACAAATTAATAGCTTTATTCCCCTCATTTGAGTATAGCTTCATTAGTTTTCAGTATGATTGTTCCCAAAAGATATTCTAAAAGTTAGACTCACCGGTAAATTGCTTTAGATAAAAGTGTCTTGCTAATTTAATGTAAAGCAGCCTAATAAACACACAGGTAAGTGGTGTGCCTCGTGTCACAGCTTCATTATGCTGTGATTATGAACAGCTGATCCTGCCCACATCAAGTCAAGAGGTTAATTTCTGAAGTGGAAAATGAGTCAAAGAAGATGTGAGCCAAGGAGACGGATGCTGTATTGTCCAACGAATGAATGCAAATTTAAATTCTTGTCTTTGTGTTTTGATTGAGTTCATTTACTGGTATTATCTCAGGGTTCCAGTAGGGAGGGGTCACACCGTTTCCCCCTATTTATTAAATTATTCTGAAGAGAAGAGCAGCGTGATGAATGCGTTATTTGGACCTTTGTCTCCCACACAGATACTTTTTGTTGCTAAAATTGTGTATTTTGTAGTTATGTATTATTTAAGGGGTACTTTGCTAACCAGATTGGTGTGCAGGTTTGTTACCGGAGACCTTGTGGTCCAAATATAGAGTCTGACAGTTTGGTTTGTTAGTATTTGAATAAGCTACTGCTTCACTTATGTCTGTGGCGCACAGTTCATGTGCATATTTTACCATAGTAAGAAGGTTAGGCCATATGTCTGCAGAAACTACTTTGCAAATAAGCTACAGTGCATTTTCTGGTTAAAATATTAGTTTTGACTTCATTAAAATGAACAATTTGTGGATATATCCCCTATTTATTTGAGTTTAGGGAGTTATTCTTCATAGCTATTGTTAGAAATATAAATTATGAAGAGTCATTTGTTTGCATGTTTGACTTTTTTGTACTGCTGTTGATTTTAAGGTCAGCTCTTTGAACTCTGAGGCCATGATTCTTGACTACAGAAAGTTGGAATTGGATTTGAGAGTGAGTCTTTACCTCGAAGTGAGGAAGTTCAAGTTTTTTTGGTGTCCTGATGGCAGGACGGAAGGGGTTTGTCTTCATTATTAAGGGTTTTGCTGCAGTTTGTAGTGGGAAAGAAGGAGCTCAGTCAAAAGGCAAAGCGCTTCCGTCTACATTCCAAACCTCAACCTGTGGTCACTGACGTTGGATTGTGAGAAAATGAGATCCCAGATAGAAGCAGCTGAAATGAGCTTCCTCTATAGACTGGCTGGGCTCAGCCGTAGAGATAAGGTGAGGAGCTCCATCATCTGGGGGAGCTCAGAGTAGAGCCGCTGCTCCTCCATATTGAAATGAGTCATCGTGAAGTGGGTCAGGCATCTGGGAGGAAACCCCTGGGTAAACCCAGAACTTGTTCAAGGGATTACATGTCCTCTCTGGCCTGAGAGCACCTTGAGATCCCCCAGAAAGAACTAAAGAGTGTTGCTGTGGAGAGAGATGTCTGGAGGTCCCTCCTGGACCTCATACCTTAGCAACCTAACCTTGAATTTAAATGGTGGAAAGAGGGTGAATGGAATGTTTTTACAAAGAGAAAGTCACATGATTAAATGATGCCATGATGATCTCTTCCTAGAGGTTTCTCTGTCACATGAAATAAGATTTTCTGAAAAGTTTATAACATTTCACAAAAAGCCATTTGTTGAACACCATCCACCAAACAGAGGATCACATTGAAAAATGGAGCCATGTAGTAGACTGGCAATGCAATAGTTTAGTGGGAAGTAGGTGTGTGAAGGTACAAGGGGTGGCCAAATAGATATATTTAACTTTTAACTGCAGCAGCTCAGGTTAAATGTCACCATGGCATGGTTGTTCAGTAGTTACCTTTGTCACCTTACAGCCGGTTGGTTTCATGTTCTCACTCTGTCTGCGTGGGTTCCTCCCACAGTCCAAAGGCATGCAGGTTAAGTGAAAGGGAGCCACACAAATCGCCTGTAGGTGTGAATTTGTTTGTCTCTTTCTGTTACCTGTGTGACAGACTGGCAGGGTCTACGCTAGTTTGGAGTAAAAGCTTCCCGAAAAGAAAAAACGCTATAAAATGAGTTTAAGTTGCCTTTTTAACATGTGTAATTCATGTCTGTATGGAGATATGGAAATTTCAATGTCTATTAGTATAAGGGTGAAAAGGCAGAATAAAGGTTATGAAGAGGAGTTGCTGATGTTCATCAGGGTTGAAAATGACGCTCTAAGGAGGTAAAACTCAGAAGGGAGACGGGGTGTTAATCAACACAGATGGGTTCAAGAGGCAGTGTGTCATTTGTAAGTTCACAGAGACACTCAAGGTAACTTCAGAACAATCACAGGGATTTTTCACATGAACTAAATTTTAAATGTAACCTTTTTATCACAGATTCGAGTGACGTTTAGGTGTGCATGCATGGTGCTCTGGAATCCTCTCACAGCCTTAACTACAAGCATGTGAGGCTAACTGGTGATTCTAAAGTGACCTTAGTAGTGAATGTGGGCCCACATGTTGTGTGTCTTTGTGTTTTTCAATGATGGACCGGGAACCTGCTGAGGATTTACCCTGTCTGATGAGAGCTGAGATGAGCTCCGGTCCCCTGTGACCCTGAACAGGACAAAATGGATGGATAAAACCGGAACAGGAAGAGTGGAGTAATGACTAGAAATTGTTAGAGATATTTATAGAAAGGATGACAAAAAATCTCAAATAGATACAGTCAGACAGCACAATACTGTGAGGTGCCGTATAGGACGAAATCTATTTTTCACTCACACATACAACAATATAAGCACACACATACACTACTACAAGCATGCACACTAGGGATGGGACGAAATACCGTTTGGCGAAATTTCGCGATATAAAACGTGACGAAATGCATCGGGTTGAAAAAAAAATGAATCGCGAAATAAACACTAGATGGCGCTGCTGCGTGAGTAGTAGTAATGAGTAGTAGTAATGCAGGCAATTTAGGGTTGACATCGAGCATCAGCTGCTGAACAGAATCGGGTGATGTCCATGAAAAAAAAAAACGTGATCTGCCAAGACTGAACAAAGTATTTCACAGCTGATCATGCAGCCTGCAGACCCTCTGTGTGCAGCGTTGCGTCTCTCCCTCCCCTTCCTGCTGTCCCGGAGCACAGCGCCGGAAATGAAAGTGAAAGTATATCTGCCGAACTTTTACTCCATCAGAGTGATGTAAACTTTGCGTCCTGCAACAAAAACTACCGTGGAAATACCGGAGGAAGTTCGTTAAAATACATCAACACGGTGGATTTAAAGGTGTTGGAGTGAGGTGAGTTTTCATGTCTCACTGCAGAAATCAACAGTCAGACACATCTACACTCACTCATCTATATGAGCCAGACGTCAGAACGCTGAACAAATAAACTAAAATAATTAAAGTCCTCTAGATGAGAAGCTGCTGGGTTCAGCCCTCTAGGACCTGAAATGGCTGACCAATAAATGAACCTAATATTAGTAATAATAATAATAATCTGACAACACACAAAGTTGTGAGATTAATATTATTATTTTGCTTTTTCTGAACTATTTAATCTGCTTAGAGTTTTAATGTTTTAAATCTGTTTTATTGTTACTGACAGCAGCTAGATTGAAGTTTCAGATGACAGAACGCTGCAGCATGTTGGAGTAGATTCTCTGTCATCCTGGACATGATCATGTTCAGTTTGAATTGAAAACAGCTGAATTTTCCAGTTATTTTGAAGACTCATTGTCTCCCATTAAAGAGCCTCCTTCAGTTTTAAACCAGTGTTCTGGTTTGTGTTTGGCCTGTTAGGCCTTGTGTTTCCCCGTGTGCAACTGAAACAAAAATAAACAAGTTGGTATGATACAGTAATATTTTTATTTTTTCTTCTTCTTGATATCGTATCGTGAAATATCGTATCGTGACTCTGACATATCGAGGTGCATCGTATCGTGAGTTTAAGTGTATCGTCCCATCCCTAATGCACACACACTATTACAAGGGTGCACGCACACAAAAAATACTATAAGCACACACATACTACTAGAAAAATGCACACATACTACTAGAAAAATGCACACATACTACTACAAACATGCACACATACTACTACAAACATGCACACATACTACTACAAACATGCACGCATACTACTACAAACATGCACGCATACTACTACAAACATGCACGCATACTACTATAAACATGCACGCATACTACTATAAACATGCACACATACTACTATAAACATGCACGCATACTACTATAAACATGCACACATACTACTATAAACATGTACACATACTACTATAAACATGCACACATGCTACTATAAACATGTACACATGCTACTATAAACATGTACACATACTACTATAAACATGCACGCATACTACTATAACATGTACACATACTACTATAAACATGTACACATACTACTATAAACATGCACACATGCTACTATAAACATGTACGCATACTACTATAAACATGTACACATACTACTATAAACATGCACGCATACTACTATAACATGTACACATACTACTATAAACGTGTACACATACTACTATAAACATGCACACATACTACTATAAACATGTACACATACTACTATAAACATGTACACATACTACTATAAACATGCACACATACTACTATAAACATGCACACATACTACTAGAATGTTTATAGATTTTGTCCTATACGACACCTCATAAAATACCCACATCTCATACACAAAGTGTGCACTTTCACTGAACACTTTATGGTGGCACTTCCTTCATATTCTTGTAGTTTCTTTTTTTTTTTTTTTTACAAACATTTCTGTTTTACAGCAAAGTTCCTCCTTTTGTCTTGACATGCAGGGAGTGTTTGGCTTGTAACACAGTCTCTGTGCAGCAGTTTGTAAAGCTCACAAATGAATGCATGTTGGGTCATTCTGGCATCAGTGCAGCACTTCTGGGGGACACACAATATCTAATGTTGTAGGACACCATGACAAGCTGTTGTCCTGTCACATCTCTGCTAGAATATTGTCTTAGCATCGTGTCAAGGATCTCTTTGTCCTGTTGTAATACTGCTCTCTCACTTCATACCCTTCACAGCTCCCTGTGGTTATTATTTTCCTCCATCTGACTCTTCCTCTGCCCTGTTCTGGTGAAAGGCTAAAACTACATTTTACATTTATATTTAAGCTCCCTTTTCGTTTTTTTTTTTATTGACCCACTTAAAACATGCAGTTTTATCCATTCCTGAAAAATCTTACCTTATTTTTGTCACGTGCAATTTTATGTTTCGTGAGCTATCAAATAGTGGAATTATCTTTATATTCATTTGAGTGATCTATTACTCAAATCAATGGACCAAAGCTCTGTTTAATGTATGTTTGTTTCTCTTTCAGTGGTTTGTGCAGCAATCTGGTTTCCTAGCAACGGCAGTGACTGTAATGTGAATGCTGAGAGCTGTGTGATGCATTATATTTTAAAATCTGTATAGGGTTTAAAAGGATCCCATAGTATTTCTGGAGAAACTTTTATACATATCTGTATTTTGCTTCACATAAATTTGATTAAGTCCCAAAATCTTACACTGTCAGATAAAATGAGTTTTTTCAGGGGAGGTTACATCAAGTTGAAATGATTGGCTTTCTAACTGAATCAGTTTAATAAAAAAAAAACTTAGCCAAACGATAAAGAGTAAAGTCAGGATCTGTCCATTCATTCAGTTTCAACCACTTACCCAACCTGGAGGACGGGAACCCAGGCACTCATTTCCACAGTGTCACTCTCAAGCCTCTCATGGGGGATTCTAGGACTTTCCCAGACCAGGGTGGATATGTGATCTATCCAGTGAGTTCTGCCCAGAAGCTCCTCTTAATGAAAGGAAACCTCCACATAGAGGCAACCAGCTTCTCACATGATTCCTTTCGATGCAGATGAGCAGTGGCTTTAGCATCCCAGAGCTTCTTATCTTTTGCTCTACGTCTGAGCCCCGACACCCAAGGGAGGAAGTTCATTTCATCATGATGATCCAAATCTCCTGAACAAAGATGAGAGTTGCAACAAAGACGGACCAGTAGAGCAAAGGCTTAGCCTTCCAGCTTCTTCGTTACAACATGTTGAATTGATTTGATTTATAAACAATAAAATGACTTTATTGATCCTACAGTGTAAAAATATAAGGAGCATAAAGAAAAGAAATGAAAAAAGACAAGGATAATATAAAAAAAACAAGAAGGCACTGAAATGTACTGAAACCATTGCACAGACCCTCCAAACAGGTACATGGTTCCATGTTGGAGGGCTCAGCTGAAGTCCTGATCTACTGGTTCTATCTCCATCCTATCATCTCTCAAAAACAAGGCATCAAGAGGCAGATACTCACAATCAGTGCTTTAAGTGGGGCGGTACGGAACGGTACGCAGTACCGGGACTTCTAAATTTGACCCTTCAGCGTACCGGCACTTATTTCCAGCGTTCCGTCCGTACCGGGAGTTTTTCTGGTATTACGTCAATATAATTTTGAGCTTTTCCGGTGGCCGTAGTTGGCGAGCAGCGCATGGCGGGAGGTGCAGAGGGCGAGCGCGGTGCAGGAGAAACGCAGGTGGATGAGAGAACTCATCTGTCAGCCGTATTGAGTGACTCCAGGAGGGTGGCAGAATTTGGTGAAACACCGGATCAGAGAGGAAAAGCGGGGACTCACGTCCCCTGAACGGACCGCTCCATGATTGGCTCAGAGCTCGGGCTGAGATAAATCTTCAAACTGGTTTTAAAAGACAATAATTTAAATATTAATGACGGAGAGCTCGCGCGCTTATGGAGAGGAAAGCTGCGCGTCATGACGCAGGTGGAGAGGAGCAGCGCGCCATGGCGCAGTGGATCAGACAGGTGGAGGGAGGAGGAGCTGAGAGAGCAGCAGGTAGACTCTTTAGTAATGATCAGATCATTGTCAGTAATAAGTTTGTTCTTTTGGGGCACAAAATGGACCAGAGTGTCAAACAATGCTGACTTTTCTGTGTCTGAAAAGCAGTAAAAAAAAAACAACTATTTTTCCTCAAAACGTTATTTCAACCACAAACTAATTAATGGGGATCTTGTGCACAAGAACATATGTTTAATTATTTAAATATATATAAAAATAATAGATTTCTATTGGTATTGTAAATATATATCTATAAATAATATATTTGTATATGGATGGATGGATGTCTACATGGTGCCTTCAAGTTTTTGTATTTTCTCATCCTAGAAAAAGTCAGTAAAACCCGTTTTTATCCAAATGAAGGAGATTTATGGTTCATTTTCTACAGATCAAGTAGCCATTAGCCCTCATCATCACTACAATGTGAAATTTACAGTCAATCAATGTGATTGGTATCAGTGATCGGCAGCAAAAAACGTGATCGGAGCGTCCCTAGTTATTATACATAATAACCTGATGAAGTTTAGATTCATAGGCTGTAATAGATGTCAGAGTATAAATCTCAGGGTGTTTAGTAAATGTTCCAGTCTCATGTAGAGCTGAAAACAGTAGAGGTGTTAGAGATGATGAGGAGAGCCAGACTCAAAGTCTGCAGAGCAGAACTGACGGTCTAGTTAACTAGACTAGAGCTGAATATCTTCACTAGACCTACGGTGACATTTATTATGAACCAGGTGTAGAAGAGAGGACAGGTAGAGAGGTGTCTTGTCCTGAATTGTCTTTTAAACAAATAGAATCCATTGATGGAGTCTACAGGTCTGAAGGGAGGACACATTGGGAAGCATTAGTGACTAAACTGATGACTGAGTGAATCTGAATTTCTTTCATGAGGATTATATATATATATAAACATACATATATACATATATACATATATATACACATACAGAGATGTATATTTATATATATATAATCTCGAACTAATAAGGAGAGTACCGGCACTTATTTTTTTCCACTTAAAGCACTGCTCACAACCCAGTGGAAATATGTGTTGTATTTCTGACCAATCACAATTTTTGGAAGCAGAGACTTTAAAGGACATCTTATAAAGCATTGTGATGGGACTGGACATTTATCAGCTGTCTTATTTCCAAAAACAAGTGTGTACAATAAATATGTCCACTGGGGTGTTTTAAATAAGACTTAATTAGGTCAATCTACATCCCCCCCTTAGATGACCTTAAATAACCTAAACTTAACTATATGTCATTGACTTTACCTTAAATGATTACATTTAAAAAAGTATTGTTCACTGAGGGAGCAGATGACTTTTTAAAGTTGGCAAGATCTTTCTCAAAGGTAAAATAACCCCCAATACAACAAGAAAAAGTCAAACAAAACCTTAATATAAAAGGATAAAAATATTATTTATAAAACATTAAAAACACACTTTTTGCCAGACTGATGCCCATTATGATGCGTATCAACTGTTCCCCAAATAAAACATGTCTCCTAATCTAACACTGATTGTTCTATTCTGATCACAATCTCTTGTAAAGACAATTATCCAATGTTGAACACAAATCTTAATATTGAATTATGTCTAGACATGTTTTCATATATAACTTTATATAATAATTGTGTTTTCTTTTAATAAATCTTTTGAATTAAGCTGTTTTTGAAAAAAATGTTTCTCGTGAATCCCTGAGATGCATAAAAATGTATTCTGTTGATGATGTCCTGTACGGTGTACATTTTAGGACATCCTCAGGTCTCAGACCAAAAGTCCTCAGTCCTCAGACCAAAAGTCCTCAGACCTCAGACAAAAAGTCCTCAGTCCTCAGACCAAAAGTCCTCAGTCCTCAGACCAAAAGTCCTCAGTCCTCAGACCAAAAGTCTTCAGACCAAAAGTCCTCAGACCAAAAGTCCTCAGACAAAAAATCCTCAGTCCACAGACCAAAAGTCCTCAGACAAAAAGTCCTCAGTCCTCAGACCAAAAGTCCTCAGTCCTCAGACCAAAAGTCTTCAGACCAAAAGTCCTCAGACCAAAAGTCCTCAGTCCTCTGACCAAAAGTCTTCAGACCAAAAGTCCTCAGTCCTCAGACCAAAAGTCCTCAGACCAAAAGTCCTCAGTCCTCAGACCAAAAGTCCTCAGACCAAAAGTCCTCAGTCCTCAGACAAAAAATCCTCAGTCCTCAGACCAAAAGTCCTCAGTCCTCAGACAAAAAGTCCTCAGTCCACAGACCAAAAGTCCTCAGTCCTCAGACCAAAAGCCTTCAGACAAAAAATTCTCAGTCCTCAGACAAAAAGTCCTCAGTCCACAGACCAAAAGTCCTCAGTCCACAGACCAAAAGTCCTCAGTCCTCAGACCAAAAGTCTTCAGACAAAAAATTCTCAGTCCACAGACCAAAAGTCCTCAGTCCTCAGACCAAAAGTCCTCAGTCCTCAGACCAAAAGTCTTCAGACAAAAAGTCCTCAGTCCTCAGACAAAAAGTCCTCAGTCCTCAGACAAAAAGTCCTCAGTCCACAGACCAAAAGTCCTCAGTCCTCAGACCAAAAGTCCTCAGTCCTCAGACAAAAAGTCCTCAGTTCTCAGACAAAAAGTCCTCAGTCCACAGACCAAAAGTCCTCAGATCAAAAGCCTTCAGACAAAAAATTCTCAGTCCTCAGACAAAAAGTCCTCAGGAAAAAAGTCGTCATTCCTCAGGAAAAAAAATTGTCAGTTGTCAGAACTGGACTTTTGGTCTGAGTACTGACGACTTTTGGTCTGAGGACTGAGGATTTTTTGTCTGAAGACTTTTGGTCTGAGGACTTTTGGTCTGAGGACTTTTGGTCTGAGGACTGAGGACTTTTTGTCTGAGGACTGAGGACTTTTTGTCTGAGGACTGACGACTGAGGACTTTTTGTCTGAGACCTGAGGATGTCCTAAAATGTACACCGTAGTCCTGAGCAGGGGCGCCGTAAAGGGGGGGAAGGTTAGGAAGATTCTAAGGGCCCATGACTTTTAGGGGGCCCAAAAAAAGTCTCTAAAAAATTTTTTTTTAAGTTTAAAAATTACAAGTACCTTACTCCTCGGTATTTTGTTAAAATTAAGACATTAAACAAACGATCCTTTTGTCTTCATAAAATGTATATCAGAGGTCACTACTTTATTTATAAAAAAAATTATTTGAAATCCCCCCTCACATCAGCATGGAATGGTACAGTCCACCCGAGTCACGTCTCCTCTGGCTGAAGGAAACACGGAGCTGGAGCAGACCGACCTCCCGTCAGAACCTCCGTGTTTGTCCTGTCAGCACCGGGGAAGCTGCATAACCGTCGGCGTAACTTCTCTCCAGGACCTTGCTAACAACTTTAACACACGTGTATCCATTATCAGAGAGTTAGAAGTCGTTTGGCAGAAAGTGAATGTTTGTCACGGGAGCGCGCGCATGCAGCTCCTTGAGCGCGCAGCTTCAGTTGTTTCTCAGCGCGACTCAATGGATGGTTTCAGCTTCAATTTCGGTCAATCAAACACTAAAAAACATACTTATCTGTCAGGACTTCAGCAGAGTTTTGCTGCCCTTTAACCTTACAGCTGTTTTCAGAGACTCATCATGTTGTAAATAGTTTTATGGTTGAAACCTATTGATATGTTCAGCTGACTGATCCAACTCCTCCATGGCCCATGACTCAAAGTTACTGTCAATAAAGGATTTGTTGTTTTTTTATACAGGTGACAAGATTAAAGCATTAATATAGTTTTCTCCACATAATTTACCTTAAAAATACTTCATTTTCCACATACCCCAAATACTAGTTTCACCTAAACATGCTGCAAAGAAGCCAGCATGCTGTGAGTGGATAATGACATTAAAAAGAACTATTACAAATAAATATAAAAGGTTATTTTTGTGGTAAAAACATTTTTCCACACAATGATGATTAGATGAATCAGTAACAACTTACAGTCTGTGTTGATGCTGGGCAGGTTGAAATGTTATTTAGTCTGTTAATGTTACAGAAATTACTGTGAGATTATTATTACTGTGAAGAGCCTTTTTAAAGGAACTAAAGAAAACCTTCCACTAAATACCTTGAAATCAGATGTTTTGATGCTGACTGAATTATGGGATGTCTCATAAGGGTCTGTTTGTTTATGTAGCTTTTAGAACAAAAATCCCAGTGATTTTCAAAGAATTCACCAGAGAGGAAAATGAAACAAAATCTGATCATTTTAATTAACAAACATGATACGATAACCTTGAACACAATAAAAGATCAAACCTAGTGTTGATTAGGGAGAACAACAGCTAATATCTCATATATATTATATATATTTAAAAAAATGTTCTCCCTACACATCAGGGAGGGCGGAGCCCCAGCGCCCCCTATGGAGCTGCCACCGGGCCCAACTTGATATTTTTTCATGGGGCCCAAAATCCCTGGCGGCCCCCCTGGTCCTGAGTATAGTATCATATGGTTTAGGGTTTTATTATGGCTCATTTGCATTCAGATTGTGGAATCTATTTATTTCTTTTTCTGAAAAGGTCCTTATGCTACATTACCTATTTGTGTATCATCTCATACAGTGACACTAATACAGAACTCCTGTTGGTGGATTCGGTTACTCTTGGTTTATTGCTCATAACGATGCAAACACATATTTTTATTTCCCATGAAAACAGAGGTCATTATACGATACTATTGATGCGATTCATTTTCTCCCTTCATTTCATTTATCTCAACTAATGAAACCAAAGCAAATATGAAACAAAAGGGTTGCGACAGACTAATTTATAGGAGGTAATTTAACCTCAGAGTCATGATTAAAACGATCCTGACAGGGAGAAGAAAAAAAAAGAACAAGGATGTGACACCAGCTTTTACACTTCCTTTCTCCTTTTCCGCTAAAGGTGTGATGTTGTCACTTTTTGTGAAAAATTAATAACAGCACTAAAGGTACAAACGGGGCACCACTGGACTATGAGGAAACTATGTGGCTTGGTTTCAGCCCACAATGAAGCATTGGGTCCGTTGCATTCACAAATGAAGACGGATTGTGTTTGATGACACAAGTCAAGTTTAATTTGCTCTTTTGCCAAAAGGGGAAAGAGCAGAGGGAGAGAGATGTATCACAAGCACTGCAAGTTAACTCAATATATTACAAAACCCAGAGGTGTAGCTTTGATCTTTACTTGTGAGGAGTCGCGACAGACCCTGTTCCACCATTTCTGAACTCAGGTGGCCCTTCACACAATAGCCAGAGAAAATAACTTCATCTCTTAGACTAAATAAGAAGCTCTTGAAGTCCCGCTAGAATCTAGATAAAAAAAGAGGAGATACAACAACCGGGTGAAATTGTATTATTCTTCCCCAACGTTGTGTTCATTTTACCGGGGAAAAGAGCTGCGTAATGCAGATTGTAACCTGCGCGCATTATAAATCTCTTATCACACCGCCGCACAGATGGGGTCAGCTTATTTTGACGGCAATCAGCTCAGAATGTCAGCAGAAATTCAGTTTTATTTTCCCACAGTTGGAAAATTCAATTTCATTTATTTGTCAGCAGGTCGGATATTGGTTGAGCCGGGATTCCCGCCACCGTGCAAAAGAAACAAGCGCCCCTCCCTGCAGAGCGGAGCAGTTTTGTCTACAGCCTTAGCTCCTCGTCTGCTCTGACCCCATGTTTTAAAAAAAAAACCACACAGATTCACAGCGTATGTCTTTAGTATTCCTGTGACAAAAGCATTTCTCCTTTTTAACATTCCACTTGAGTGTATTTACGATACACTATACTCCTGTCATATCTGGGTCAAACAACAACTCTTCCTTCTTACGATCATAAATCATCCTTTATCGTCTCCTATCCACTGCCTGGATCGATTCGGATTCTGTGTTTTTAACCCACAAAAATAACATTCAAGGAGTTTACGTGTATATCATTTTAACCCTTTAAATTCCACACAAAGGAAAAAGTAACACATTTATATTTTTTTATTTGCATTATTTATTTATTTGTGGCAATAAGGGGTAAAATATAACAGATATGGATAATAATATGAGGAAATACTAATGTTTTAAAGGTATTTTAAACATCCATATTTTTGTAGATTTTTTAAATTGTATATTTTTTTCAGTAATGTTCAGTGCTACAGTAAGATAAAAGCACTAAAATGTGTTCTAAGCATTTGACCTGCTAAAAAAAGGGTTAAATCAGCATATTCTACTAATAAATTTTAGTTTATTTGTTGTTTGTCAAATGCTTTCCATTGATAATTAATACATTAAATCAGAATTCTGAAATATCTATGCTACAGAGCGCTCTGCTTGATCAGAAAAACGCAGTGGCGGGCCGTGACTTTCACCTCTGGGCCTTCAGTGATTTTCTCCTCAGTTCAACCTAAATTAATACGCATCATAATACCATCAATCTGACGCCACAGCTCCAGAATCCATACAAAATCACACATACACATTACATCACCCATAGGCTGGTCAACACACATTTTTGGGCAGATCAGAACCGAACCGGTCCGGCTCTGTTACGCCGCGGTAGCCTGACCAGTGGTACATCTAGCTGTACAGCTAGCTAGCTGTACAGCTAGCTAGCTCATACGTTTCAGCTCAGTGACACGCTACGGGTGGTTGATTACTAATGAAATAAAATGACAAAAACACAATAAAAACACAAATAAAATGCTGCACTCACCAACACGGATCTCCTCCAGATCATTGCTCCAAACAAAATATCCATCAATACCAGCGTCTCTCTGAAGCGGTTATCCACGGTAAAGTTCATAATTCCATTTCTAAAATCGATGGATAAACAGTTTTTCCTGCTGGGCTGGATCGTTTCTCCTCCTTCAGCCATCCTGGGTTAAAACAATACTCCGATAGCTGTCGGTAGCTACTTTAGCGAGTTTAGTTCAGATATTCGCCGCCTCTGGGCCAAAACGAGTCCTTATCCAATCACAGGACACGTTTTTGTCAACAGAACGTGAGGTATGCTAGCTGGCCTCGGTCAATCAGACTCGAGAGCTGATTGGCTATCGCAACTGATCGTCTCTACTGTATGCAAGCGGACCGGGGCCTGCTCTGTTGATTCTGAAGGTCCTGAGAGAAACACTTGGGCGTAGAGCCCCCTAGTGGCAGACTTAAATCTGCCTGACAACACAAGCAAGCTGAAATCTGATTGGACAACACCCTACTTCGGTATCTTAACACTGGATGCGGCAAGTGGATATAATATGATATAAAGAGAACAGACCAAGGAGAGCATTTTTATTTAATAATACTAACCAAAATAAAAATACTTTTACTTTTCTGAGTAAGTTTGGGCCAGCAGAGAAGGCCTTGAAGGCCCTGACGGCCCGCCACTGGAAAAACGGGTGATCAAGTGAAAAATGGAAGAAAAACCAAACTTTTTTTAAAAACATTTTGGCAGTGCGGTTCTTTCAGGCTCACCCTGGGTTTTCTTTTGACTCGGTTTGCTACAGATGAAATTCTCTTGAAATCAGTTTTGTTAGATCTGCAGACTCATTTGCTGCCATTCAGTTTTAAAATGAGAGGGGGAAAAAAAAAACATTTTGATTGTCTATTGACATAAATGACAAGCAGACAAATGTGCTTTTGAACACTGCAATCACACACACACTTAAAAGCACAATCTCACCCCATGGTGTGCGGCACTATAGCAGTAATATATGATTTCATGCTTGGCTCAGTGTAGTGTTGATCGGGGGTTAAAGCTAGAAACTCGGATTTTAAAAAAAGAAAAACGATTGACAGTTCAAAGAAGTGGATCTGTGCAATATGGCAGTGAGAGCTTCTGCATCATGGAGAGCAAGACTGAAGACAATCTGGACTGTTATGGATCTCTGGCATATTCTCACCAAACATTCAGAAGAATTCACCCCTTCCACACTGAACAGGCGGCCTGTTGCTAATTCAATAGTTTACCATCTGTAGCTCATCTAGGTTGTCCTTCTGGTGTCAAACCCTGAAATTTGTCTGCACTGCAACATTTTCTTCATTATACTAGTATATTATTGCAGTTAGCACAAGACATATTGGGTCAAGGGCACTGTATTGGTAACTTTTACACCAATTCGTACTCAAACTTTTCGCTCAACCACTAATCATGCTGTCTGTCATTAAGAAGACCTTGCAGTAGCCCTGCTTGGAGGAGGCTCCTCTGTGCTCTGGCTCCACAACAGTTAAATGAACTCTGCACCTGAGCCAGAACAAACAGAGTTACTACAAATCGACCGCTGCAGGCTGAAAATCCACCCACTCACAAAGACACCCACTGACATTTTCTCAAAAACTGAACCTAAAGGCAATTTATTTCCTAGCAGATGAAAATAAATCTGCTAAACCAAAAAACAAGATCATTAATCAATCATTAATTGAACAGTGAAAGAAAGAATCCCTCATAATGAAGGCTGTAAAACAGTTTTAGACATGTTAACCATTATAAAGTGAGTAATAACTCTATAATGGAAAAGGAGAACGTAAGTAAATTTGAGTCAATAAATTGTAAGGAGGCTCTTGAGTGGAGCAGGAGGAGGGATAATGTTCTGTTAATGGTATTACAATACTGGAATCTACCTTTAAAACCTGGGTTACAAAGCAGTCAGGGGTGGTTTAACACATCCTGGGCACCAACGGAAAGTCAGGGAGGAGAGACCTGCTGCTAAAGGCACATGTTGGAAATGGATGCAAGAGAGAATATAAGACTTTTTGTATGAATCTTAGCTGAATATGCAACAGCTCCAAAAACCTCTTTTCCCCAAATATTGTTTTTATTTTGTTTCTTGTTTTTTAATCATTATTTAAATTTGCCATTGGTTACCTCAACCCCCAAGTCACTCATGTCAGTGTAGAGATTTGACTGGTAGGCGTTGCTGAAATATTAATAATAATGAAAAAACAACACGTTATGATCCACCAGCCATCTGCTAAAAGGAAAATTTAAAATAAGGCAAAAAGTTAAACATCATGTACACTGTAAAAAAAAAAGAAGAAGTAATTTTTACAGTAAAAAACTGGCAGCTGTGGTTGCCAGAAAAATTTCGTAAAAAATACTGAACCGTACATTTTTTTACTAGGGATGTACCGATACCACTTTTTTTCAAAACCGATCCAATACAGATACTTAAATCTGAGTACTCGCCGATACCGAGTACCGATCCCGATACTTCTACCACACAAAAAAATGCAACAAATTGGAATACAGGTTTTATTTTTTCTTCTCTGCTTTTTACAACAAATACCTGAGTTAGGTAAAAAAATAAAATATATTAATAAAAATGATCACAAAACTAAAATATAAGGTGAAAAATAACCATTTTCTGTGATTTCACAGTGAAATTATTGCAGTTTTCCACATTTTAACCAAATAAAATGAACTATTTGGCACCATCTCCAGCTCTCAACCCACACTGTTCCTCTTTAGCTCAATAGCTCCCCCTAGTGTTCAGTATAGGAAACTACAACATAAATCACAAGTCACAGACAGTGAAGCCACTGGTATCGGTTCCTGGTATCGGATAACTTTAACCGATACCGATACTGGTATCGGTACTGGTATAGTACCGATGGTACTATGGTACCGATACTGGTATCGGTATCAGTATCAGTACATCCCTAATTTTTACTGAACAAACCGTGTTTACCACAGTAATCCAGATGCCTTGGAGCTACAGATGAAAAGGCTCTGTCTCTTTTGGCTTTTCATCTGTATTATTTCATCTAATTATGATTTGTTCAGTAAAATGTTTTACATGTGCACAGTATTTTTTACGGAATTATTCTGGCAACCACAGCTGCCAGTTTTTTACTGTAAAAATTACATTTTTTTTTACAGTGTAGAAAAAAGTGCCTTCCCCCAATATGCATCTTTTTCATAGATGTGAATTTAAGAGAGGAAACGACAAGTATCAATGGATGAGTTGAAGCTAGTATTTTATAAATTCTGTATTTATGTCACTTTTTGCCCTTCATAGCATGAAAAACGTGCAAAAAACATGTAAAAGTGATTAAATAACTACAATTTATCTGCATTTTCAAATACATTTGAACAGTTTTTCTGTAATATCAGATTAATCCAACTATGGAGATTTTGTTCAGACTTTTAGTTTTTAGTGGTCCCCCATCTGACCACTCCTTTAAAACTGTTCTGGATGCACACCTGGTGGAGGTGGAGCCAATAAAGAAACTGATGAAGATTATATTAAAATGATAACTTGAGAGATGACATTATCATATTTAGTACAGAAGAAGGTTAACCTTTGCTAATTTTAATGGATAGTTTAGTTTTAAAGTGATAATATTCAGTTTTGCTTGTTTTGGGCTCCCTCTGGTGTCCGTTTTAAATCATTGCATTGCACAAGTTAGCATATTGTTTCAGCTTCTAAACGCCTAAATCTACCTGTTGAAATGTCTCCTCAGCCTTCATAGCTTTCTACAGGAAAGAAATCAGCTGTGTTCAAGCAGGGAGAGATAGAAAAAATCAGGAATCATGAGATAAAAACACTCCAGCGCTAGCATAACAGCTAGCCACTTTGGGTTAGCCTAACCCTCGTGAGACACGTGACTTCCTGGGTACCGTGACGGCGACGGAGATCTTGCAATCGTGGTATTCCGGATCTAATCACCAGATGGGGCTAAGTGACTTTTCATTAACTCTGTAAAGGGTCATATTAGCACAGACTGGCTCAAGGAAAAGATTTAAAAATATGAAAAAGTTGCATATTATCACTTTAAAACAGCCTGAGTTTTACATGAATGAGACTACTTCACAAGTTTCCATCAACATGACACGACAGTTATTTGCAGATTTTTCAGCTGCACATTCATGCAGTGAATCCACCCTCCTACCACGTCCTAAAAGATTAGATTAGTTTCAGACAAATCGGCTGATTTGGGAGGCATTGATTCCCTCTGCCGTTCACTTAGAGATAACCTGTTTCATGACACAGTGCATTATCGTGCTTTTAGTTGCCATCATAAAATCGGTAGATTGTTTCCATAAAGGGGACCATTTGGTCAGCAACACAAATAGGCTGCAGTAAATGAATATTGATTGGTATTTAAAGGCTGAAAATGTGCAAATAAAACACAACCCTAAACCATAGCAGCATGACCATGAGCCTGAAATGACGACCCAGGACAGGTGTGTCCATTGATTGGTACAACAGAAGGCAAATTCTGCATCAGTCATCTGCAGCATCAGCAGAAATGGAGACTTGCCTGGCTATAGGGTAGTTTTTTTTTTTCCTCATGATTTCAGCTGTCCAGTTCTGGCTATCCTGTTCCCACTGCAGCACTTGATTTCTGCTCTTAGCTGTCAGGAGTGAAGGTCGACATGGTCAGCTGCTGGTAAAAACGTATCCAATTCTGGGTTTGACATGTGCCATCTGACATGCTTTTCTGCTCACCAGTTGTAAGGAGGAGTTAGCATAGCCCTCTTGTCTGTTCAAACCAGTGTGGTTATTTTCCTCTGACTTCTCTTACCAACAAGGCGTTCCTGTCTGCTGAGCTGACACTCAAAGGGCCTTATTGTTTTTTTTCTTTGCACCATTCTAGGAAAACAATAGATTTGAGTGGATACAAATCTGAGAACATCATCTGTACGGCTTTATCATTTTAAATATACCACAATCAATACACTTTACATACTTTTTCTTCTATCTCTATGTTTTAGTAGTTACACAAAGTAGTGTCATTTTGAATGTATGCTCATTAAATCATCATGCAGGTATTTAACATATGATATGCCTCTCAGCATGGAGCAGCTCCTCCATTAGAGTGACTAATGATCTATTCTGTACCTCCCTTTAAAAATTCCCTAAGCATTTATGAGCACAAATATAGGCTTTAACCTGCTAAAGTTTAAATAACTCCTGGATTTATTATTGTAGCATCATCAAATATGCTATAACCTCTGAACTCTGACCCCTGTGACCATCACATAAACAATAATCATCTTGTTCCCAATAATTGGATTACAATGACTCTTTTTATTACGTTTTAACCTGGATTAACATTCCTACAGGTATCTTTGGTTACAGAGTATTATGTATAAATGTATTTGACTTAGTTGTCAATAGGCGTAAGACGCGTCAGACAAAGATAACTCAGCAGCAAGATAGTGAACTGAAGCCACGTCATCACACTCAACCAAGTCTAAAAGCACTTGATCACTGCTTATGCTTGTGTAACTGTGTGGTCATTGTTCTCTTTTTAAAAGTTTAATGTCTGTAATGACCCATTGTGACTGTTTGTAACGCGCTTGTGTGACAAATTTACAGATCGCTAATATTCCGGTAGCCTAGCCTAGCTTAGTCGCTAACAGCTTCTACCGAAGGTAAAAGACACGGTTCAGAAGTCCGTGCTTTTAACAGAGACGTCGAGACGGCCCGCCGTGGTTTCCTCCGTCCTCCTGTCAGTTCTAGACAAACGGGTAATTAAGTTTGATTTTCGTCCAGCCAAAGAGCTGACGCTAGCTACTGAACTGTATTTAGGCTAACGCCATCGGTATAAAAGCCAACCTGGGTGCCTCTATCTGTTCAAACAACGCGTCGTAAAAACACACAAGTTACTTAACTGTTCCTACTGGTTCGGGTTAACCAAATATCTCTAATTTGACCGTAAAAATCAAGCCGTTTCATGCTTTAACCCTCAGGCTTCATTGAGGACATTTTTGTCAGTTTGGGGAGTTTTTCCATGTTTGTCTGCACGCCATTTTGAGACCATTTGTGCAATTGGTACAAATTTTTGTCACAAAACCCCTCTCTTGACAAATTTTGAAATTCGATTTTGAAATTTGACAATAGATCAAGGGAACACTATGAAAAAAAACACCATACTCTTGAGTCTTTAGTGGACAAAAACGTCAGCTCGTAAAAGTGGCTATAAAAAATGTATAGTCTTTTTTTTTTGTTGCTTTTTTTATCTGTTAAACAACTTCAGCCCTGCTCAAACATATACAAATTTCAATAATTTTGAGGATTTTAACTCTTGCAATGCCAGTTTGAATACTCAAAGTCATCGATGTAATTTATGAAAAAAACACAAAACATGACTTATTTTCTAAAAAAATAATTTTTTGTGCACGGGGCATTTATTACAAATCAGTCATGGTTATATCATGAAATATCTAAAATTTTGAATTTTTTGCATTTATAGTTTTTGCGTAGCGACAGATTTAAAATTTACTACCCTCTTACGGACAAAAATGTCCACTTATAAAACTGCTTTTAAAAATGGTCTAGATTAATATTTTTTACTGCTTTTTGGGCTTATCCTAACCCTAAACCCTAATTTCACAGAATGCATGATTAATTTTTGCAGAGGCGACAGGATCAAAAACTGTGGTTTGCATGGAAGTCAATGGGACGTTTTTGTTCTTGAGAGGCACAAGAGGATGGGAAGTTTTAAATCTGTTGCTACACAAAAACTAATAAAGCATAAAATTAGATATTTTATCACATTCTTGACATATCCAAGGCTGATTTAGAAAAATATATTTCAGTCACCCAGAATATGTTTTATGTAAAATATGTCCTCTTTTGTCTGCTTTTTTCATGAAAAAATGAGCATCACACAATCAAGCTGGCATATAAAGGGTTAAAATGTAGATAATTATTCAATATTTGATTGTTTTGATCAGAACTGAAGTTGTTCACAAGACTTAAGCCCAAAAAGCAGAAAAAAATATTAATCTAGACCATTTGTAAAGCAGTTTTATAAGTGGACATTTTTGTCCGTAAAAGGGTAGTCAATTTTAAATCTGTCGCTACGCAAAAACTATAAATGCAAAAAATTCAAAATTTTAGATATTTCATGACATAACCATGACTGATTTGTAATAAATGCCCTGTGCGCAAAAAAAAATATTTTTAGAAAATAACTCATGTTTTGTGTTTTTTTCATAAATTACATCGATGACTTTGAGTATTCAAACTGGCATTTCAAGAGTTAAAATCCTCAAAATGATTGAAATTTTTATATGTTTGAGCAGGGCTGAAGTTGTTTAACAGATCTATGAAAAAAAAAGCACAAAAAAATATGAATGTATACATTTTTTATAGCCACTTTTACGAGCGGACGTTTTTGTCCAATAACGACTCGAGTATAGTAAATTAGAATGAAGCCTGAGGGTTAAAGCTGCGATCATCGCACTATTAAAAACTACACAATGACGCCATTAAGACGTCTATTAAAACTACAACGTGACGTCACTTCCTCATCCGGTCGAACAGTCTCAGCCAAATGCAACCTCGAGCGCCCTCTCTGGCGTAGAAGTGCATTTTTCCAGAGCCGTTTCTAAAAATAAAGGTTTTTAACCATTACTAAGAGATATTTTCAATTAAAAAAAGACATAAAAAACATGTAGCCTCATCTCCTCTATAACTCCTCAAATATGCATGCAGTACTTGCAAAAATATCCTTGAGGACAATGATGCCGCCTTAACTATATTTTCTTCCATCAAGTGGAAATATCATCTTTACTTTCCAGGAAGGGAATTATAAAACTTTCTGTCTCTTTGCCCCAATTTATGGGTCCATTCATCATTAAACAATTACATAGGCAAAGAATTCAATTTTCCTCCTCTCATTTCTTTTTTTTTTTCATGACTGCATATTCCAGAAAGGGCAAAAACATAATTACAGAATGCAGCAACACACTAACAAAGAAATATTGACTGTTGGCTTACAGGAGAACATTGGGTGTGAATAGTGCAGGGGGGTTCGCTGCTAATAATGTTCCATCCTCCATTATCCTAGAGACATTTTTCACTGTGGTACAGCAGAGGGAGAGGGCTTTATATTTAAAAAGAGGAGAATAACTCATTCTGGATCCCACTGCTTTATCTTTATGTTGCGAGTAAAGACAAAAGAAGGTGTCTTGACTAACAGATCAACAAAGAGCAGGAGGCTGTGTGTAGGTGTGGCTGCTCCTCACAAGAATCTAAGCTTTCTGTGGAACCATGGATTTATTTCAGGTTAGCGACTGCTTGATTGTGTATAGAAGATGCATAGCAGCACATGCATGTATTCCTCTTGTGCAGCCAGGCACCATTTTTTTGGACGTCGGGTTGGAACTGGAGTCGGCTCACGCGGGAGCTCATTTGGCAGACCGGCACGCCACCGGGGAGCCTAATGAAAGCGCACACAGCCAAGACTTTCAGCTGCAACCAGCTCTACTCTCTTGTCAAACCAAAACCGCACAGCTTCTGCTTTTCCTCGCTCTCTCCTTCTCACTCCAGCTGCAGGTTTGTGTGATCTTCTGCGTCTCACAGTCTGTGGCCCGTGGGGCTTGGAAGTCTATCAAAAACCGTGGCGTGTAATTTCAAAACTACAGCAATCTTAACAAGCACATGTTTTATTTATTTATTTTATGTCGATTTCTTGGAGTTGTTTTGCAGATATGTGAATTCACATAAACAGAAGAGCAATAAACAAGACTTCCTCTCCCATAGCTAACTTTTAGTGTGTTTTTTTTTTCTTTTTTCATGAGAAACAGCTTGTTGATTCATTCACTTTCAGCCACCCTGTTCATGGGATTTAGTGAAAAAGTGGAGGGTGTGTGGGAGAGAGCATTTTATATCCTTGATTCTTTTGAAGGATAAATCTCTGAGTATTCATGAGATAGCTTTTCCAACTGTTGCAAAAAAAATATTCTGCCTATTTTTGTTTTAGTGCTTGGCAACACCATGCAGGGTCACATAACATGTTTAATTGCAAAAACTTTTTTGTAAATACAAATACATTCTTTTTGCCACACGTCCATACGTAGGTACGGTTAGCGCTTTTTGATCTAAATAATTGAGAAACTGCGTGGTCTGGTCTCCAATCACATCTTAAGCCATTTTTTCCCACCTAAACATTTAGAAAGAACACTCAAGATCTTAACTGACACAACTTAAGGGCATCAGGAAACAATGTGAAAGCATGGGTTAAAGGAAGCATATGGTTTTTTTTTGCAGTCATGCACACAAATTTAGGACAGTGCATGCAGCAGGACTCTGAGGAGGACATGTCTCATAGTTGCATGAGGTTGAAAATGCTACTTCCTTTCAATTCATATTGAGAATACTTTATAATTGTCATTCAACCGCATCATAGAAATATTAGACAACATACTGCGTTCCTCTGGTCAGCCTGAATAAATAAACAAGTCATTAAGAAACACCTGAACTGTGTGAAACAAACAGCAATGGATAGCATAAAGGTCAGAGGCAGTGGCGGCTGGTGAAATTTTTTGGGGGTGGGGCGCATTTTTGCAAGTCAGTTTTCAGATGCCCAAAACCCACATCTCACCACTAGACCAGGGAATGAAGCAAAATATTTTCATCTGACTGAACATGTTGCTGGTAAAAATCCCTACCACCAGTTCACTAATGTGGCGCTGTAAGGTCAAACAGTTATAGCCTAATTCTACACATCAAACAGTAAAGAAATCATAACGTGTTCATAAGGAGACCTTAGAGTAATATCAATATAATCAGATACAAATAATAATAATACAACAACCACAATGTGGTCACAACAGAGGTAAGCGTTTCAGGGGGAAAAATAACCTGACCAAAACAATGTCAAAAACACAACTTAATATTCACATTGAAGTTTGCACAGCTTTCTACTGAAAGCACAAACTCTGCTGATAAAACACTGGCTGTCAGCAGCAGCAGCTCCAGACGTCAGATCCTGAACACAAAATGTTTTTATCTTCAATCCTGAAGGTCCACAGCCACACAGTGTAGCAGCAAGAGGTGATTAAAAGAAGGTCAACTGAGATCAGATTACATCAAATATCTAGCGTCATCATGACTGATCTGGTCTGGTCTAAACCCACTTGGTACCGGATTTGATCTGATTAAAACCGGACCCGTCCGGTACCAGAACTGCTTCGGTTCGGACCGGTTCTGGTCCAAAATTACTCTGGTACTGTTGCGAACACGTCCAGTACCAGAACCGGTTCGGTTCGGACCGGTTCTGGTCCAAAATGACCCGGTAAACTGGACCCTGGTAGCGGACGAGTCCGTTCCGAACCCGTCCGGTACCGGAACCGATTCGGTTCTGCTCGGTTCTGGTCCAAAATGACCCGGTACTGGATGAGTCCGTTCCGAACCGGTCGGACCTGGACCTGTGGCTCCCACCACAGACAGCTCAGCGCTCAAATACACCGCTGAGTGATTTAAAATTAGTGGCTGCCTCCCGGTCTCGGCCGGTCCTGAACCTCAGGACCGACCCGGGTCCAGGACCGGTCCGGGTCCAGGTCTGACCCGGTTCCAGGACCGACCGAGACTGAGCTTTCTGTGGTGAGCGGGCGTTGGCTTGGAGGCCAGAGGGACCGCTACTTCAACCGGACTTCATACCAGACCTGCAGGACCTGGTCGAAGTCTAACAAAATAAAATTAAAAATAACTCACCAACTGTTGAGTTGATTATATCAGGAAGACACATGGAATCAATCCTCAGGGTTATCACAAAGCTGTCCAGCAGGATTCTTTGAAGAAATATCCATTAAGAGACAACGGAGTTGCTCGGAGAAATAGCCATGATTAAGCTAGCTCAGTCAAATGTACGCTAGCTGAATTTTACGTAAGATGTGATGATGACGAAAGCACGCAAGTGCGAGCCCCACCGGAACCCATAGACAATGCACTATAGCCCCTGTTTTTCGGGAAAAAAAAAAAAAAAAAAACTTTTATATTACAGTCTATGAGAGCGCTGGGGGCGATTCTCAGGCTGGCTGAAATCGCCCAGAAAGGGGCGGGACACAAAGTAACAAGGCTTCAAGCTGATTGGACAAGATAAACAAGCAGACCAAAGTGGTAGATCCGAACTGCCGTGATATTAGAAGTATAAAAAAAACGATCTCATTCATTCTCCTTTGGTAGTGCGTTGCCCAATCGCCCATATTAATGAGCCGCCCCTGGTCAGAGGTCATAAGCCTCACAGCATCAGGGAAGAAGCTGTTCCTCATTGATGTCCAGATGTTGAGGTTGTTCAATCTTCTGCCTAAAAGAAGGAAGGAAGGTGAAAGTTCCTGGGCTGTATGGGGGGGGTCTGTCTTGATGTTCTCCACTCTGGTTCTGCATCAGTTAAATGTTCTCTGAGATGAGAGGCTGCTGTTCATCTAACAACTCACGCTGTGGAAAATATCAGGATTACCTCCAACACACACTGGTAAGAAGACGTTCACAGAAGCACTTAGACCTGCATTTTATAGTCTTCTCAGAAACTGAGAGTTGTTGGTAGGGATGTGCCGATACCACTTTTTTCAAAACCGATCCGATACTTAAATCTGAGTACTCGCTGATACCGAGTACCGATACCGATACTTCTACCACACAAAAAATGCAACAAATTGGAATACAGGTTTCATTTTTTTCTTCTCTGCTTTTTACAACAAATACCTGACTTAGATTTTAAAAAAAAATTTTTTTTTAAATGATCACAAAACTAAAATATAAGGTGAAAAATAACCATTTTCTGTGATTTCACAGTGAAATTATTGCAGTTCTCCACATTTTAACCAAATAAAATGAACTATTTGGCACCATCTCCAGCTCTCAACCCACACTGTTCCTCTTTAGCTCAATAGCTCCCCCTAGTGTTCAATATAGGAAACTACAACATAAATCACAAGTCACAGACAGTGAAGCCACTGGTATCGGTTCCTGGTATCGGGTAACTTTAACTGATACCGATATCGGGCCGATACCAGTATCGGTGCATCCCTAGTTGTTGGTGTTTTTTATTTAATTTGCTCATAGTGTTTGTGGCCCAAATAAAGTCAGAAGTCATTTAGATTTATTCATCTTCTCCATAGCTTGTCCTCAAATGATGAAATAGAGACAGGTTAGGGCTGTCCTCCTGAGGTCCACTGTCATTTTTGCCACATTGATGCTGAGAATATTAGCCTTTCATCAGCCAGTAGCTTCTCTACCTCCTTTTTTGAATAGACATATTGTTGGAGTTCAAACCAACAGCAGTGACATTTATATCAACTTTAAATGTAAATTGTTACCTCATTGGTTCTGGCACTGACCCATTATGGATAGGTTATCAGTTATAGTTGTTTCAGGCAAAGAAATCTCCAAAGCTCTGGAAATACTTGATAAGGGTAAGTTATTTACATTTCTTTAGTGTATTTTAATGTTTTATGTGTCTTTTAATCAAATGTCGATATATTTTATCAAGCCAAAAGTAAAATTGTGGAACAACCTTAGTTTGGAAATTAAAGAATCGAAGTCGCTTAATGTATTCAAAAGATGTATTAAATCAAATGTATTGCAGAATTATGAAATTATAAATTAAAGTCAGTGTCTGTGATTAATTTAGGAAATAAGAATATGAATGTGATAAAAATGTAAGTTTGTAAAAATATGAATGAATCATGATTTCTGTTTGGTAAATAGGGGTAGAAAATATAAGATTTTTTCTTCCTTCTGCCCCTTTTCATTCATCTGTGTTTTTATTGTGTTTGGTTTTTTTATCTTTAACATTTTTGTTTTGAATGAAATAAATTTCTAAAAAAAAAAGAGGCGATATATGTTACCCTTATTTGCCTGTAGGAATGAATGATGTCATTAAAAGGAAAAAGTATCAGTCTCACTTATTTTTCCACATTTTTTAAAGCAAAACCTGATTTTTCATGTAATTAAAGTCTTTGAAGTGTCTGACCTTTCAGAAGCTGTGCGTCATTTTAATCTTGATGACTGAAGCAAACGGCCTTTTTGATTGATTGAGAGCAATTATAGTGATAAGCCAGTCTTTACTGTGCAGCTTGTGCCAAAGACTGGTTTGTAAGAAAATTAAAATCTACATTACTTGCATTACGTATGCTTAAGATTTCCATCTGCTTTGAACAATTATCTCTCTAATAATTATGAAAATAGGAGTGGTCAGATCAGTCAGTGTCTGATGAGAACGCATTGCTGACGCCTTTGTAAGTTAATGTAAGTACAGCAGCCAAATGAAATACAGTCAAAAACTATAAAAACATCCACATAAAATAAAAAGATTTAGTGTTTATTGCAATGGAAATGCAATTTACACACCTGTCAATATAGGTTGCACAGAAATTGTCCATGCAGCAACAGTTTAAGTCATCACTTACTTTTGGTTTTTAAAATCTATTTTTTAATTTAAAGATGTCTGTATTGTATTGTATCTTATTTTATAAAGACCCACATGGTGAAAACAAATTTGAACAACATCTAGGAAACAACCTTTCACGCTAACTGAATGTATAAATCCTGTGTGCATAAGTCTCACTCTCACAGCGGGCGAATGACTTATTACCTAAAAGGAGAAAAGCCATGCTCTGTTTTAAATAGCCTCCTTTGTCCATGAAAGCAAAATCCAACTTGCAGGTTTTGGGAAGAAAAAAAAAAGTAATTTGACAAAATGAGCTCTGTGGACGGGGGCATTGCTAACCTACAAAGCTAACCTTATTTCTCTTGTATATTTGGAGAAACTGTTTGGTGCTGGGATTTCTAAAGCAGCTGAGACCGCTGCAAGTTCAGAACCTGACGTTAGTCTGACGCTCCTTTTGAGACAAACGGCAACAAAAGGTTTTTGTCTAAAACCATAAAAGAACCTTACAGACTGTTTTATCTGCATAACAGTTTGGCATATATATACACAGTAAAAACACCAGTGTTAAATAAAATAAAGGGTCTATTGACCCTTTGCATGTGACGTCACGCCGCGCACGGTATGACCCCTTCAGCCATTGTGGATGGAAGAGGACTTTTTACACACTCCTGTGTAGCTAGTCAAAACCAGCCAGTCTGTAGACTTTTATCGCTTTTATTTAGTTGGTTTCACAGTAAAATGGTTGTAGTTTGCTGTGCGGTCGGCTGCACTAACACACACGGGTGTAAACTCAACTTGTCTTTTCTTTAACTTTGATGGAGACCAAAAACGGAGATGAGCCGCAGCGGTTCGGACTAGCATCCCTCAGAGTGTTTTCGGATTTGCAGCGAACACGTTTTACCGGTAAGATTAACGTTCATATATTTCTGGAGGAAGACGGGCGGACTGTGAAGGACCTGAAATGATGAATGTGATGTGTTTATATGACTTATTTAGTATTGATAATACTTTTATTTCACCATGGAGTGTTACTGTACACTGTAGTGAATTCCAAGATAGTTATTGATTATAACGTTGTTCCAATGTAGGATTATGTGTGTGAAAATTACATTATTTATTTAGCATGATGAGGCTCGCCGTTTTGAGATGTCTCATCTCGTCCAGTGTGAGAGAAGCATCTGAACCCGTTGACCCTGCCAGCCACTAAAACTGCTAGGGATCCGGACTATTTTAATAATAAAAAAAAAAATCAGTTCCAGTGTAACGTGAACGTTGTTCATCACATAATGTCCAGCAAGGTGAATTCTGGCAAAGTCTGCAACTTGTTTACATCGGTGAACAGCAGCAGGGAGAACGTAAGCTAACGTTAGGAGGCTAGTTAGCACTTAAAGTGATAATATGCAACTTTTTCATATTTTTACATCTTCTCCTTGAGCCAGTCTGTGCTAATCTGACTCTTTACAGAGTTAATGAAAAGTCACTCAGCCCCATCTGGTGATTAGATCCAGAATACCACGATTGCAAGATCTCCGTCGCCGTCACGGTACCCAGGAAGTCACGTGTCTCACGAGGGTTAGGCTAACCCAAAGTGGCTAGCTGTTATGCTAGCGCTGGAGTGTTTTTAGCTCATGATTCCTGATTTTTTTTCCATCTCTCCCTGCTTGAACACAGCTGATTTCTTTGAAGGAGTAAATAACCGCTCCTGTAGAAAGCTATGAAGGCTGAGGAGACATTTCAACAGGTAGATTTAGGCGTTTAGAAGCTGAAACAATATGCTAACTTGTGTAATGCAGTGATTTAAAACGGACACCAGAGGGAGCCCAAAACAAGCAAAACTGCATATTATCACTTTAACGTTTACCGCTCTACATGCGCCCACCTAGGTGTGCTAAACCTTCCCACGTGTGAACTGGTCTTGAACTAGTAGGAGACAGGCTAAACTGGTAAAAAACAACCTCAGTCGCCACTTTTGCTCTCCGTTCAATACTCCCGTAATCCACTGTTTCCATCCACTATGGTCAACCCACGTGATCAGGTGACGTAGGTGCAAAGGGTCAATATGAGTCCATGGGATCAAATAGACCCTCTCTAGTGTTGATTTAACACTGGTGTTTTTACTGTAAGAGTATATACGGTAGATTTATTTTTCTTAAAAAGTGACTACATTTTTCTTGTTTCTTGAATTTGACTTTCAGTTTGAACTCATGTTTTACCTACATTAACCGTACCGTACACATGATCCTATTTAAAATGAGCAGCCATTTAAACAACTGTTTTCCAGCTGACATGGCCTATATAGATGGGCAATGGGCCTTTGTTAATTTGCAAAAGTGAAGCCCAAACATCCCATTTTCAGTGCAACCTTATTGTATAGTTTTTATGGTCAGGTCTGTTTGTGAGGCGCTCTAAGTCCACATTGTATGAATCCAGAGTAAATAGATATGTATTGTTTTTATTATGCAAAAAACTCCAATATTTAAGGACACTTACAGCTGAACATCAAGTTCTTGAAACTGATTACTTTTGATGCAGTGAACTCCTATTTTTTGTCTTTTGTTCATTGTTGTTGACAAAAAAACGCTATATATGATACGTTTTTAAGTTATCCATTCAAGTTACGAGGTCACATGACTAATCAGCTGTTTATTATTATTGATAAAACCACCACATACCAGAAGGTTAAGGTGTGTGCAAGAAAACCGCCAGCCAGTACTTTGAGGCTTACACTGGATCAGCAATAAACATTTGCTCCATTTGTAGGAGAAGTTTTGTTCTTTCAATGCAGCTTTGCTTAGCTTTTTAGTTTGTTCCACTGGGAACTGCATGGAAATAACTGTAGTAGATTTTCAGTACATGAAACAAAATACAAACGGGAGCTGATTTTAACAGCACTTTAACACATTTTGTTCTCAAATCACTTCAGGAGATCGTTCAGGTTTTTGACGTGGGATTATGTTTAGAATTTAGGAGTAGTCAGCTTCATACCTGCAGTAGATAGCAGTCAGCATAACCTCAGTTTGTAAATTAACTGAGAGGGAGGTAAATACTGCCAGTTCCTCTATAGGCTGTGACTACTGGTGACTAAATGGAGACATAAAGCTGTGAGAGAATATGCAATTTTTCAGTTGGGATCACTGCTGGAGTTGTTTTTTATATGGCAGATCACATGAGACTTTCTATGTAATAGCAAACAAATTGTAAAGATACTTACTATTGATAACTACTCTATAGAAATATTCAGTAGCACCTTCTTAATGCAACTGTATCACTCATCCACTTTATGTCCCAGATAAATTAGAAAAATGTTACATTTGCCTGGCTTATTGCGGTTGAACAATATAAAGTATATGCATATTGTATATGCCAGGCAAAACCTTTTAATCCCATTTTTTAAATTAAATCCATATTTTTTATTAAATCGGTTATATGTCTACCCTTTATATCTGTTTAAAAAATAATCAATACAATGTCAAAAACACCTTTACCTATGTTGAGTTTTTTAACGTAAGATGTACTTTTTTATTTTTTGAGAAATTCTGTACATGTCTGCCCAACAGCAACACTATTTTCTTTTAAAGTAAGTACAAATAATGATTTTATTCTTCATTTAAAGTGATAATATGCAGTTTTGCTTGTTTTGGGCTCCCTCTGGTGTCCGTTTTAAATCACTGCATTACACAAGTTAGCATATCGTTTCAGCTTCTAAACGCCTAAATCTACCTGTTGAAATGTCTCCTCAGCCTTCATAGCTTTCTACAGGAGCGGTTATTTACTCCTTCAAAGAAATCAGCTGTGTTCAAGCAGGGAGAGATTGAAAAAAAGCAGGAATCATGAGCTAAAAACGCTAGCATAACAGCTAGCCACTTTGGGTTAGCCTAACCCTCGTGAGACACGTGACTTCCTGGGTACCGTGACGGCGACGGAGATCTTGCAATGGTGGTATTCTGGATCTAATCACCAGATGGGGCTAAGTGACTTTTCATTAACTCTGTAAAGAGTCATATTAGCACAGACTGGCTCAAGGAAAATATTTGAAAATATGAAAAAGTTGCATATTATCACTTTAAATTAAAATTTTTTTATCAAAACCTGAAAATCTCACCAATTCAGGTCAATCTTGCAACTCATACTTTGCTATTTGTTTTCATAAAATGTGTATAAATGTAAAAGCAGACGTAAAAGGCTATTATTTATAAATGTAATTTTTATGTTTCATTCAGTGGAATGTGTTCAGTATACCCTGGCAAAAATCAGTTATAAGTGAGAATGAGGAGAAGATTTTGTCATTTTTAGCCATTTAGTCAGACTCATTGGTACAAATACATCTTCATTTATTTCACATACATTTTTTTTTAAACTTTTACTCTTGTAGTTTACACAATCTAAATGATTTAACAACAAAATGAAGAACTACCACAACAAAGTCCAAATTTCCTACAGGGAAAAAAATTATGCAAATGTCACTTTAGTAAAATTGACACGTGGTTTGCCAACCAGCAAAGGTACAGTTAAAGTAATAAAAAGACAAAAATAGGACACAGAAGTGGTTCATGGAGGTACCTCAACCAATATTAGGCCGTCTTCATGATGATTCAAGTGTAAAGTTAAATCCCGAATGATGTTGAAGGACTGGTTTTTGCAAAATCGTTAACATTTTAGTAAATATTTTTGTCATTTATTTGTATTAGTAAACAATATATGAATATTAATATCCAGATGACATTTAGGAACAGGAACAGAAAATCAACTATAAAAGCCCTTCCTAAATCAATGGAAACTTCAAGTCTCAAAAATGTTGTTGCTGAAAATGTGGGGTTACAATTTTGGCTAATGCATCCCATGAATATTGCTATGAGTAGTTACCTTCAATGACTATGCACATACATGTACATAATGAAGCATTAGGTAAACATAGTACTCAAATAAAGAAATGACGGTCTCTTTCATCAACTTGTTGGGTGAATAAGCATGGAGCAGGACTAAACAAAGTAGGTTAATAGATTAGATACAAATTTGTACTGTACATTGTTTAGCTGAGTCTGTAATCAACCCAAAACCAAGGGCTTTCTTTTGGGCGTACAAATTTCAGAGATATTACATGACACCATTGGTCCTCAGGTCTCCATGGTGGTGAATGTTTCCATTGCTAGTCCAAGAAGTTGCCAACTGGTATGTGTGCAAGAGTTGTAGTCTGTCATGTTTGCAACACTATATCCAAGCATTCGATCAAAATCCAGTGATTTAGGGTTCTGCTCATTTAGTCACGTTTCCCTAAAGTTGATCACAAACAGTTCTGTCATCTTCTTTTCAAAAAAATACGTTATACTGTACTTTGTGCATTTCCACGATCCCATCTTGATTTGTCTGTCTTTCTGTCTCTTTTTAACTTTTTCAATAACTGTATATATATGTATATATTTATATAAAACTCACATCATCTTCATGTTAAATCGACGAGGACCAGCTTGTCCCTCTGCTGAATCAACATTGGTGCCATTAGACTTTGACCGAGGTACATATTCAACGTCTATGTTGTTTTTATGTTTTCCTTTTCCTCTGCTCCAAACAAAAAGGAGCAGGAAGCAAAACAAGACCACTCCCAGGAATGTGAAACAACCCATGGCTGTTGACACTAAAATAGTCTTAAGGTCCAAACCAAGGCTCACGGTTGCTGTTCCATTGGCAGTGGTATTGCTGGGATCTGTGTAGTACTGGGTCCTGTTAGCATACAGTGATCCAAGACTTTTCACCGCCAGTGAAGCCATCAGGGTATCATTTCCAGCAGTGTTAGAAGCAAGGCAAACATACACCCCGCTGTCTTGCATCTCTGCTGACTTAATCTCTAGTGTGCCATTGTTGTGCAACATCAGTCTTCCATGGCTTCTGCTTGTAAGCTTTCGACCACGTGGGGACACCCACGATACAGTGGGTCTTGGGGTTCCATCAGCACTGCATCGCAACATCGCCGGTTGACCCTCATCTACTGTATACGTCTGGGTTTTGTTCTCACGAATTTTTGGCTTGGTGCAGGTCACATAATAAGACAGCAGAGTCTCCTTAAACTCCTTGAAAGGTCGTCCACGTATCCCCTCAGGCGTGCTGCATTCTGGCTGCGCGTCGCCAAAAAAGATAGAGTGCTTCTTCTGTAGGATCCACATGAGACGACAGTCACACACTAAGGGGTTGTGGTCAATCAGAAGAACTTCCAGAGCCTCAGGAGACTGAAACACTCCCTTTTCCAGTGTGTCTAATCGGTTGTGAGAGACATTGAGAACTTTGAGATCCCGCAGGCCTTGAAAGGCGTATGGTTCAATGGTGGACAGCTGAGCGCCGACAAGATGCAACTCCCGCAGCCGAACGAGTTCCATCAGCATCCCTCCCTCAATGTGTCTGATGCGGTTGTAAGAAAGGTTGAGGTGCGTCAGGTAGGGCAGATGCTTAAGGGCTTGATAAGGGAAGGATGACAGGTTGGTGTTAGTTATAAACAGTGTTGTCAGATTTAATCCGTGAAGGGTATTTGCTGGCACATGGTCTACTGAAGGCCAGTTGTCGATCTCTAAATGCCGCAGCCGGAACAGCTTTTTGAATGAGTATGGATGCAAAGTGCTGATGCTGAGGTAACGTAGATGAAGGCTGACCAGGTTGTGCAAGTGGGAGATGGCCTCAGTGGGAACAACCGTAAGGTTGCATCTTTCTAAGGTTAGCGTCTCCAGACTTAAAAGTCCACTAAATGCACGATGAGAGATATAGACCAGGTCATTGTCACCTACTTCCAAAAACTTCAGGTTGTGTAAGTCCTGAAACATGTAATCCAGAAGGATGACAATCTTGTTGTCACTTATATCCAGTCGGGTAAGATTTGTTAGGGCTGTGAAGACCCCCAGAGGGATGAGCTTTATACGATTGCTCTTAAGACTGAGTGAGTGCATGTTAAACAGGGCGTTAAAAGCTCCAGGCTCAACATAGCTGATAACATTTCCACTGAGGTCCAGTTCCTCGAGCCCAGGAAAGGCAACAAAGT
The DNA here is from genome assembly GCA_006937965.1 of Callopanchax toddi. Taxonomy (NCBI): domain Eukaryota; kingdom Metazoa; phylum Chordata; class Actinopteri; order Cyprinodontiformes; family Nothobranchiidae; genus Callopanchax; species Callopanchax toddi. The sequence continues at coordinate 1,806,018 of SSNR01000017.1, forward strand.
CATCAGGGTTGATCATTGTCATCTTGTTTTTACTCAAGTCCAGGATCCTGGTCTCGGTCGGGATGCCATCTGGGATGGTGGGCATGCGCTTCCGGTGACAATAAACTGCCTTGGTCTGCGCTGAACACTCGCATCGTGAGGGACATCCCAAGGTAGAACCCACAAAGACAGCCACCAGAGCCAGTCCCAGGAATGGCTGCCAGCATGAGACGACTGTGTGCAGCATGACTTTGCTCATACAGTCCACCATTCTGTCACGGTTCTGCAAAGAAAGAAAAGATAAAAAAGAGAGGTTAGTGACACAGGATAAACCTTGTGGTAACCGAGCTCTGCAAAAAGAGAATAATTAAGTAAATATAATCAAAAGCCCTCAGTCTATCATTGAGGAAAAATGGTAGAAGGATTGTTATACAATAATCTGACAACAGATCAATGGGAACTTATTCAAACAAAACTAAATTCATTTTCAAATCTATTTACACATTTTTCCAAATTAAAAGACAAATTCTTGTCATTTTCTAGAAAGGATCATTTATTGTGCCACTTTAAAACAAATCCCTGATACTCTGTCAATTATCTTTAATTTAAACAAAACCACATCTATTTTTAATGAACAATAAACACAATTTCTACATTTCAATGTTTGTCATCTTCTTATGGTTTGGAAATGTATTAGTTCAAGACACCCTGACAGATCCGACTGACTCGATTTTTTATTTTATTTTTTTAAATTTACCACATATTATATTTTTCGGTTAGTTAGAAAATGTTACATTTACACAAATTTCATTGCCTGTGTCTCCGAGGAAATTAAAAGAAACCTAAAATATGCTAACTGATGTGGTTTATGCTGTTCTTTTTTTTTTTCAAAACCAAAATCACAAAAATATTATGTAAAGAAATCTGTTCAAAAAATGGCATCTTTGAATTTAATGGCTTTAAAAAATGTTGGTTTTTAAAAAAAACTTTTCAACTTTTGATGATGATAACTTCAGTGGCCGTAAATAACGTTGCAATGTTTAAAATGACAAGGATGACATTTTTGTTTGTTTAACAAAAGACTGAGGAGATTTCAAATAAAAACATCATCTGGGAAAATCACAATATTGGCATACTGTATAACCCTCCAAGTGGTTTGTTCATTCTGACTGTGATTTCTGAATTTATTACCACAAAGTAAAACAACACAAGTTTGATGGTATTAAATGCAACATGCACAGACTTTAAGTCAGGTGCTGATCAGAACGTTTCCAGTCCAGCAGGCAGAAACACAGAAATACTGCAGTTGATTTGGTTTTAATTAGAGCAATGGAGTCAAGCAATCACGGGTCAGATTGTTTATCAGTGTCTCTCTCCCAGTCATGCCAAGTGGACACCCACTGGCCATGTTTGATTTCAAATTATTTACCAACTAATTATCCCCACAGCTCCAATGTAGAGTAAATATGATTATGCAAAATGATAAATGACTCAATGGCAGATCTCGCTCTGGTGGAGGTCTTGGCAGTGCTGATATAAATAAGAGCGCTGAGATGGATTTTATGTACTCACAAAGTGATGTCGTTGCGGCTTGGAGGGGGGGGGGGGGTGCTTGTTTTTTTGTTTTTCTTGTCAAAATTCCCACACATTAAAGATGGCTTAACATGCTATTTACACACTAATCATGACATTCCATTTCAGCGATTGACTTTGTGAACAGTGCTCTGTTTACTCTCGGTATATTAAGTCATAATCCTGACAAATTGTTGGTTGTAAACATTTTGTGATGGCATTTATCTGGGTTTGCACACCCTGGAAGCTCACAAAGCACTCATTTCACCCAAGTAGTTTGAGGATTTAGATAACAACCTGGCCTTTGTGCAATCAACCAATAAAAAAACCACTTGTGAAACTAGCGGGACTCAGTCTCCTCTTTTTCTTACTGTGTTTGATGTGGCCCCCGGGCTCGGCTACCGCTACTCATTGCACATAATGTAATTCCTTCTCGCACTGAAAAGCTTTTCTGTGTTTGTGGTGGAAGGTGAGAGACAGTTGCTTTCTTTAGCCACCAATTATAAACAACATTTCAAAATGAAAATTAAAGCACCGCATTTTAAAAAATACGACTCGGATGACAAATCCAGGTGAAGGGCTGCATTAGGAGTCATGAAAAATTAATTCTGAGAACGATGCAAAAAGCTGCAGAGGAATGGAGCTGTGTGGGAAAATGGAGCCATAATAAAAGCAACATCATGTGTAATCATGAAGGGTGTGCTACATACTGGGCACAGCAGTTGAAAAGCAATCTGCACTAGCATCTGACATGGCTGTCCTTAAGTCAGCAGGCCTGTGTCTTTATTATGTAATTAGCTCTAATGAGACGACTTTGAAGGACGACTTAGAATTTGCATGAATTTGTTTTCTTTGTTTAACACGAGTAAAACATGTTGAATCAAAGCGTTACATGTTTTTATGTGGTTTTCTTAGACACCATATACACTAAGTACTTCCTTTACCAATCACAAATGCACACAAAGTCATTGTGGGATGCTTTACAGTAGGGATGTACTTTTTTCAAAACCGATCCGATACCGAGTACCGATACCGATACTTAAAGCTGAGTACTCGCTGATACCGAGTACCGATACTTCTACCACACAAAAAAAAAATGCAACAAATTGGAATACATTTATTTTTTCTTCTCTGCTTTTTACAACAAATAACTGAGTTAGATAAAAAAAAAAATTAAGAAAAATGATCACAAAACTAAAATATAAGGTGAAAAATAACCATTTTCTGTGATTTCACAGTGAAATTATTGCAGTTTTCCACATTTTAACCAAATAAAATGAACTATTTGGCGCCATCTCCAGCTCTCAACCCACACTGTTCCTCTTTAGCTCCCCCTAGTGTTCAATATATGAAACTACAACATAAATCACAAGTCACAGACAGTGAAGCCACTGGTGTCGGTTCCTGGTATCTACTTTACAGTCAATATAAAATCCAGCTACATGAGCCCAATTCATTCAAATTCCAATTTATCACAGTCCAACTGAATTCAGTTATTATTAGATTCAGTTTAGCACAGTTACAGATCTGCCACATTTTGTAAATGCTTGTTGTGTTACTGAACAAATAGCATAAAAACTTAGGACACATTCCATTCTCTGTTCTGCACAAGATGGAGAAACAGGGTAGGTGGATGTTACAGCGTTAGGCAGAAATTTAACACATGGAAAACAAATCTGACACCAAACCTTTCTGTTTATGTATTTATACACTTTTATCCAAAGTGATTTAAGGCTATCAAACAACTAACCCTGACATTAACCATAAACAACCTACTTGGACGGTCAAACACTATAAGGCAGAGGTGTCCAAACTTTTCAAGGCAAGGGCCAAAATCGTCAAGTTAAAAGTCCTCAGGGGCCACAAAAATTAGATTTTTTTAATTAAAGAAATGCAAAAAATGTTTTTATTGTGAATTTTGTTACATTGTACTGAGTGCAACATTTGAATGAACAGGACACAATATTTGCTTTCTGGTTGGTAAATACAAACATGGGTCAAGTAGGTTTTCCTCGGCATCAGATTTCTTGGATTTGATTGGTCCATTGTTTTCTAGTTTCTTAGTCCTGAGAATAAATTTGAGTCCAGTTTCTTGAACGGTGTTCACAAGTGTGCTTTGTAATCAAAGTCAATGAGGGTTGGAGGTTTTATTTATCAGGAAATTCAATTGAAATATTTAATTTGAAAAATAAAAGATGGATTTAACCTTTAATATCAAAAAAGGATTTATAGTGCACATGTATTTTTTGTTGTTCTGTCTCACGTTAGTACAAATCTGAACCTAAAAAGATTTTAAAATGTGCATCATCATTCTGCTGGAGGACTAAATTCTACCATTCTTGCAATCCAAGCGAGATCCACACAAAATCACTCCGAGGGCCACAAATGGCCCCTGGGCCGCACTTTGGACATGCCTGCTCTAAGGTGATCGTGAGGGGAAAAAAGAAGTGAGGTGCACGAAGAGAGTAGGAGTAGGGGAAGGTAGGTGCTGGTCTAGAAGATGTTCTATGAAGAGCTGGATCTTCAGGAGTTTCTTGAAGATGGACCCCGTTCTGGTAGCTTGGTAGGTCATTCCACCATCTTGGAACGACACATGAGAAGAGTCTGGATTGTGTTGAGTGTAGGCACTGCTACCCGATGATCCTTTGATGACCGGAGTGACCGAGCCGTGACGTGAGCATGTACACGTGGGAAAGATTTTGGCAATAAAATGAAACTACATTATAAAAATACAAATGTTCTTTTGGCTGGACTTAGGTAACCTTTAAAAGACTGTAGTTCACATGCAATTTAATACAAATTTAAACTAGATTGGATATGTAACTAAGAAGATACATTTTATGGGGTCATATTTGTTCTTTGGGAGGAGGACAGTGCTCAATAATAGCACATGCAGCTTATTGTAAAGGGAAGTTATTAAATTATCATTTTGTTTTATTAGAGCAAGTCATTTATAACGATGCTCCCCTGAAGGAACAACGTTATTAACATGCAGGTCAGTTTGCATTCTGTAATTAGCCCACCTTTTCAAAAGAGCATCTGCAAGTAATCAAATGGGATCCTAATGAGTGGGAAGAGACAGCGATGCTCTTTGCCTTATCTATTATTGAGAAGATCCATGTAAAGGGCAACATGGCTTTAAGGTGAACTTGCCAACATGCAAAATGACACTCTACTTCTTTAATGAAGCACACTTTGTCTGGCCTCTCGTGCAACAGAATCTCTTCACAGGATGTGACCTGGATGCAATTAATCAACCCTCCTGTCACCTGCAGTTTTGCAAACACAAAAAATGTAAGTAAAAAAAAAAAGAGAGGAAACAGGAATATTTCATATTAGAAAAGAAACAATGTGGATTTTTAAATCTTTATCTCTTGACCTAAAGAAATCTCCAGGGAATCAATGATGTATTTATTCATCTATATAAAAAAAAAGCTATATTTTAATTGGCTGTATATAATTCCTAAACACACAAACATCACAAAGCATGATCATAGTCACATGATTATGGGTTTGAGACCGAAAGCCCTTAACAGAGAAGATCAGCAGCCTTGGGGCAATAATAGCCTTCCATGCACAAATTACTCTTCTGCTTGGCTTACAGAGCGATGTTAAAGCTCAGCTAATCCGTGTTAATTAGAGATAAACTTGCTAGATTGAGTCAGTTGCTCTTTTTGAGTCTGATAACACTTGGTTTGGGAGTGAGTCAAAATTGCGGCATCAAACAATTGGATCTCAATCCATCCCACAAGGAAAGCCTTTCAGAGATGAGAATTAATCCCATGTTTAGTAGCCATTACATTTCTAAACTTTGAAGATAAACAAGAGCTTGTAAAAAAGTTATAAAACTTGTTAATTAAATGTGGGAGGATAAAAACAGAACACAAAACTCAGAGACAATATGAGATGGCATTACATTTGGGACAAATCAAAAAGAAAATATCCCAGCTTATCAGTTTATTACTATCTATTAGGACTTCATTACAAATGTTGTTTGATATCCATGCAACATAAACATAAATGCACCAGAAATGTTCTTATGCCTAATACTCTCACTTTACAGTCAGTATGCATTCCAGAGCAGAACATGTTCCTTTTGCATTTTTGGTTTGCAAGAATTTGTTTACAGCCCTACCTCACCATTACAACTAGGTCAAGGTGTGGAAATCGACTGGGTCACGGCAGAATCTTTATCTTTCAGTCTTTGTACTGCAGATCATGGCTGAGAGGTTGGACAACCAGCATGCAGGATTATAAGAAAAGCAAGTAAATTAGCAAGAAAGAAACTGCAATGGCAAAAATATCCAAATAAAGGAGAGGCTGCTCGCTGCAGAACCAGAAAGGTGGAGCTGCACCAGAAGGTGGAGCTGCACCAGGTTCAGCCCCGCCCATTCAACCAATCAGACCCAGCCATTCCATCAGAGTCAGCTCCCACACCTCCCGTGTGATTGATCTGGTTATATTGGACTATTACACTGGGCTCATCCGAGAACGAGGTGTTGCATCTCTGCCGGATCCAGAGCATAAAGTCCGGCGGAGATGCAACACCTCGTTGTCGTGTAATGCTGCGAGCGTGTCTGCGGAGCTTCGTACGCTGCTCCTGGTCCGGCGCAGCTTTGTGCTGCGGGTCCGCGAAGCAAAGCTCCGTTTGGGTCCGGCAGAGCTTTGTGCTCTGGGTCTGCTGAGCTACGAGCTGCGGGTCCGCAAAGCGCTAAGGGTTTTCCCCGGCGCTTTGGCCCCCGCCAGGAGCAGCTAACAGCTGCTAGCTGCTAGCAGCTAACAGCCGCTAATGGCGGCTAACGCTACGAAGCAAAGTGGGCTAGTTCGGCTTTCTATGTTAGGCTCACTGTCTCTCGTTGTAGTCCGTATGACAGAAAACATTAACGTTTCTCATTCACAAACTAATACTGTTACAAAAACATGACTGAAACCCCGAGATATTTAATCAATTTTGAGGATATGTTTTATCCTGAAAACAAGGGGGAACAGACGGAGAAACAGGCAGATATTCAGTTATTTTCTTGTAAATTCACTCTTTTGCAATAAAGTTATTTTTAAAAAACAGCGGAGGAGGGCTGACCCTGGTTGAATGGGCGGGGCTGAACCTGGTGCAGCTCCACCTTTCTGGTTCTGCAGCGAGCACTACTTGAAATAAAGTGCAAATTTCAAATTCAAAGCACTGAAACTGATCAGATATGCCTAAATGTTTATCTGTAATTAGTTATTTGATGCTCAAAAAGACAACATGATGACATGAGACAACATCTCTACTGCACAGACACCGACTCCAAAGATACGACATAACAGCACCTGTAGGTGAACATGCAGCATCTAGGTTTTTTTGAGAAACCCAACAGTCTCCCAATAGATTGTACCAGTGCACTCCCCATTTTAAACTTAATGGTATAACCTTGTAATTTATGGGAGCTGGCTCTCATCCCTCTCTTGTAGGAGCCGGAACATAGAGCAGATTTGTTCGTACAACACACTGCTGGTGTGTTCAGGGGCACAGGAAGACACTCTGAAAGAATCCAGACTAAAGAAATACAGGAACACATGAAATGAAACAAGAATAAATTCAACCAGATGGATTAAACCAAAATAAAAAAAAAAAAGGGGGAAAAAAGGCCAAAATCATAAAAAAACATAGCTAAAATCCATATATGTAATCTTTTAAAAATGCTTGTATTATATGTGGTGATGTAATTTTTCAATAGGCAGCTAAACCCCCGTGATTTTTCTGTTGACATTTTTCTTTTCACATTTTAGATAATGCTACTACCACAAGTCACTGTGGCCTGGAGGGATTTTCTTTTTTCCACCTGCTGCCCCCACTGAGAGATTAGCCCACAACAGCAATCCTGACGCAGTGAGGAATGCTGTTTCCTCCCCATAGGTACAATCAACAGTGTGTGCCAACTGAAAGATTCAAACCAATGATCCTGCAGGTGTTAAAGACCTTAAGAAGCCGTAAATGTACCAAATTGCCGGGAGAAAGAATAAAAGGGTGAAAAGGGATGTTAGGCAGACCTTTGCTTCTTTTTCCCCTAATCTTGTCTTTTCTTTAACAAATACATCACAATCTTGCATAACCGGCATAAACTCGACACATTTTCATAACTAACCTCTTATGTTTCCACTGACCTTATTCGACTTGAAGTCTAAAGAGCATTTTTTAAAAGGGTAAGCAGAACCTTGAGTGAATCTCCTCCACTGGCGTTAAACTAAAACGCCTCACGAGATAAATTGTGTGACCGGATTAAAATGCATGTGCAGTCACCATTAACACATTGTGTGGGCTCCTGAGAGCCCTCGTGTGTTTGTTTCCTAGTCCCCCAACTCTCACCCAGCCCTTCATGTCTGGACAGCCCACATCAGCTGTGATTCAGGGGGTGTTTTATCTGCTCTGTGACTCAACCACAGAGAGAGTTAAAAGTAGTTGGCAAACCCCTTTACACCATCACCCACACACATCATCCTGGCCAGTACTTACATGCAAATAAATACTAAATATACCAAGTAGCTTTTCTAGCTTGAGACCAGAAACTGAAAATGCATCAAAGAAACGTTGCAGCCATGTTCATAATCAGACCTAATAGAAGAAGACATGAGGGCGGACTCTATTTATATCTGTACCGTCGGCATTGGAGTTCAGACTTCGTCTAGCAGAAAGAATGTTTTAGAACTAGAATAAAACACTACAAGCAAACTAACTGTTTTGTTTTATATATATTTATATTGATTTATATTGCACATATATTGCATATCCACAGTTGAGCAAAATTTCAGTTCATCCATGGAAAAAAACATAAATATGTTATAAACAAAAATAGTACCCAAACTATTTTTTGTAAAATACAGTAAAATAAAATATTTATGAAATGAAGTTAAAAGGTAGACAGGCAGCTCCTGCATACAAATCTACTCAGCTATTATATTAGGATGTTAGGAAATTTTATAAATATATCCATCCATCCATTTTCTGTAGCCGCTTAATCCTCCACAGAGGGTCGCGGGGGAGCTGGTGCTTATCTCCAGCGGTCAAGGGGAGAGAGGCGGGGGACACCCTGGACGGGTCGCCAGTCCATCGCAGGGCCACACAGAGACGAACAATCAACCACACACCCACTCACACCTAAGGAAAATTCACAAGCCCAATTATCCTGAGCAAAAAAATTTGCCAATGGGGTAAGCAAAAATTGCTTGCTAGATTCCTTAAAAATAGCTAAATTTGCTGCATTTAGAACAATTCGCTAGTTTTAAGGAATCTAGCCAAGCAAATTTCGCTTACCCCATTGGCTGATTTTTTTGCTCAAATCTTGAAAATTTGACCATATTTAAGTAGATTTGGCCTATTTCAAGTAGGGCTGTAATATATTTTCTTTTTCAACAAAAATAAGTCAAAATGTCTAAAAACAAGGCTGTTTTACTTTTTTAGAAATCAGTTTTTGCAGTGTATATGCTGATACATTGCAGCCCTATAGTATTTGTTTTTTCTCTTTAAAGTACTGGATCTCTGGTAGATTGATGTAAGGAGGGAAACCAATAATATATTATATCTGTTAGCACTAAAAATGCTTAATATAAAGAAAGCCTCCAGAGGATCATGAATTTTACATTAAAAGCCGTTGTATGTCCATTTTGTTGTTGAATTAAATATGTATTCAGACAATAGTTTGGTGAAAAAAGAAGGATTTATGCTACTAGTTCAATAGTGATTCTAAAGAGAATTAGACCATGCCTTATGATATGTTAGATATGAAAAGGGGTCTCATAATGCTGCTTCTAAAACCAGTCCTTCAATGTTATTGACTATTACCTAATAACACGAGGCTGAATGTGCTGATTTTAGAAGGTGATGATGCAACACTGCTGATGATGAGTGTAAATAACACATCTAGTAAATGAAGAAGCATTTCATTATTCAGACTTGATCACTAATGAATGTAATTCACACAACAGAGCTAATCTGACTGCAGCTACATCTACAACTGAAGTCTCAAAGGGTAAATCAAGACCGCCATTCAGGTGAGTCAATCGATTTATGGTTAGCTATTATCATCCATCCAGTGTGATTCCTACGAAGGTCGATGGCTCATGCAAGCATCACAAAACCTTATTGGATATTGATCAGGTCACATGATCCAGAGGTTGTAAAACAAAAGCTTTAAAAAAAAAAACCAGATATTGTCCCAGAATGATGGCCTGCCCAACTGTTGACTGGAATGTTTTAGTCAATACTGAACTCTCTGGCTCCTCATGTTGCTTCTTTTTGATTTCAACAGACATGTTGCCAACAAAATGGTCCTTTTCTAAAAACTGACCATTCAAAATGTTTTCCTTCTGTCTTTTTGTCTGTAGACATGTTTAAATATGACAAAACAGAAATAATCACATTGCAGAGAATCTGAATTTTTCGATTTTATTATTATAGCATTTGAAACACATTTTTCAGGGGTCGCCACAGCGAATCATCTGGCTCCATCTAACCCTGTACATCCTCTACTCTCCCACCCATTACCTTCATGTCCTCTTTCACTGCATCCATAAATCTCCTCTTTGGTCTTCCTCTAGGTCTCCTGCCTGGCAGTTCCCATTGTAGCATCCTTCTACCGATATATTCACCATCTCTTCTTTCTATGGCCCTGTTCCAATACTCGCACTTCCACCCTTGTGCCCCTCAATTGCGTGTTCCCATGGAGGTGCACCAGTTCACAGGGTGTCCCGATTCTCTAGAGTGGATTATCAGGACCTTGTCCCCGTCCCCTTTTCCACCCTTGCTACGCAGTCTGCCGAAGTCCCATCGGTGCAGACTTTTGCAAAAGTTATTGCCCATAATTCCAAGTGCACTTTGTAGAGGACCGTAAGCTGCAGTGTGGATATTGGGACCGGGCCTATATGTCCAAACCATCTCATCCTGACCTATCTGATCTGATCTCCAAAACATGTAACGTGTGCTGTCCCTCTGATGGACTCATTCATCCTGATCCTATCCATTATTTGTCACTCTTAAACAGAATCAACATTTTCATCAGCCTCCAGACCATACAGCATCACTGCTCTCACCATTGTCTTCTACACCTTCCTTTCACTCATACAGAAACTCTTGTCACACATCACTCCTGACACTTTTCTCCATCCATTCCAACCTGCTTGAACACAAATTTAGTTAAAAATATCATTTATGTAAAAACTCATTTTGGAAATTACAGCTTTATTTTGTTCTTCTTTTGCAAAAAGAGGAATTATACATAAATGTAATCCTGCAACACTAACAGGTTGTTACATTTTTTTATTTTTATAAAATGCACATGATGCATAAATCATCACACATCAGTATGTACGTCACATATAGCGTCTGTTCTCTCTGCATACACTTGTGACTGACATATTAATGTCGTACATTCATGTTCTGCCTCCAAGAAAGAAAGTTGAGCCACAAAAACATTCCTCGTCTATATTTAGTTGTCTGATTAATTATCCTACCATGATACTTTCCCCCATCCTATACTTTTGAATAACTCATGAGGAAAATCCCAGGTGGTCCCCTCTGTAGCATTCACAAACCTCTCATTTGGAACAATGTTGGGAAGACAAGCAGTGGGAGGAAAAATCAAAAGAAAAAAGAAGAAAAAAAAACAGATCATTAAATTTGAATAAGGATTTGTCGCGGCTTCTTGTCAAAGGCAATAGCCATGGGCTGCTTTCACTCAAACATGTGTGAGTAGGTTTGTGTTTGCTCTGCCGGTGGCTGCTCAGGTAATGCCACAGCTTAAACTGTGTTGACTTGTGGGGGGGGGGGGGGGGGGGGGGG
>SSNR01000017.1:1817392-1835300 GCA_006937965.1 Callopanchax toddi
GGGGGGACTGCACAAAACAATGTAGCAGGAATTTAATCAAAATAAACAAGTTCACATTTAATTAAATTGCTTTGACTGTTGCAGAATGCCTCAAGTACAAACACTGAAATAAGATTTGCAGACAGTTTAAGCAACTTCAGAATAATTCGAGTTGGAGAACTTTGAAAAACCGAAGTACTGTAACAAAAATAAAATCTGTACTAAATCAATTTTGTTCTAAAACTGCTTTTTGATACAAATGGTTCTCCTGAGGTGGCTGTCATTACTGTGGCAAAGTGAAACATGCCCTGCCCTGTCGGCTCCCTTGGACGCTGGGTGAATGAGGCAGATTAACGGCCTTCCCACCAATCAATAAAACACAGTCACTTCCTCCAGAATCTTGTGATTGGAGTGGCTAAAACAACTACATTTTCTACAGCAAGTGCTAAAAAAAAAGGATGAAATGTTCAACCATTCCTGTTCTAAGCTCAAAAATAGGCATAAAAGTAGGTTGGGTGAAGGAGCGTCCTGTAGGGAAACAAATGTTCTTCACATTTTTAGCATACTTGTACATTTTTAGAGAAGTTGCGTGGAAACTTTAAAGTATGCATCATTTTCATCTTGTAAAACAAACTCCCTGCAGTAGTTGGGGATAGTTCATGTTACAGTTGGATAATGCTGGCTCTTAGCTTTCATATCGTCTGAAAAAAGCAATCAAAAAATGACCTCCACTTTCTCCCTCTCCTTCTTTTTGTTCACTTTAATCTGCGGGATGTCTCCTTGAAGTTGCTTTCTTTGTCAAGGTGGAGAAGTGAGAAAGCATTCATATCCACCTCGGGACAGCCGAGCTCTCTGCACAGCAGCAGTTTAACTAACAATAGCCCTGAGTGATTAGTTTAAGCATTTGGAGAGGGGTGGCGTGGGAGGCTAATATTTTAACTCTAGGTCTGACGAGGCGACGTGCTCAAGGTAAACTTGGCGTGCACAGTGTTTGATGTTTATTTCTACCTTAAATTATACACAGCATAGTTAAAGCGTTCAAGATTTTCAGACCTTTATGCTTTGATTACAGTGCAAAGATTTTAATCATCAGTTTTATGTTTCGGACAGCAAGAAAAGAATCAATGTGTCCTAAATCTGTTACAGGAGGAAATCTTACTAAAAAAAAAAATCAAACAACCAAAACTTTTGTAAACTATATATTTCTTTGATTGCAGCCACATTAAGATAAAGTCCAAGAAACTGAATATTCAATGATCTTAAATCATAGAAAGCTGAGAAACTAGGTCTAAATGTGTTTGGGAAAACATTTTAAAAACTCGTTTGCACAGAATTTTAAGTTGTGCAGCCGTGGTAAAAAGTTTTGAGAATGAAATAAATACTAAGTTTTACAAAATGTGCTACTTCAGTTTTATAGATTGAAGTTTTTAAAGAATGTTATGAAAAGTGATCACATGAAATGCTATTAATGCAACGCCTTTCTGTGCCATGACAATAAACGTAACCCCTTGTCTTGCTGTCTTCCATTAAATCAAGACCAGGTGACGGCAGCAGCATCTCCAGTGGGGAAGCCCAGACTGTCCTCTCCCCAGCCACCTCCTCCAGTTCATCTGATAGGACCCAAAGGAATTCCCAAGCCTGCCTAGAGATATAATCCTTCCAGCATCCAGCCCGGGGGACTCCTGCCATCAACACATGCGTGAAACACCTTCCCATTGAGGCGTCAGGAGGCATTCAGAGCAGATGCCTGACCAACCTCATTCACAATCTTGTTCTTTTGGTCAATACTCTTGAACTAACCTAGCCTATTTTTAGCTGCATGGAGGACTGGGACAGCACCTGTGGAGTGGCAGACCAGGGGTTCAATCCACATGTGTTTAATGGACCTGGAGAGGACTTACGGCCATGTCCCCCCGAGGCATTCTGTGGGGGGGTGCTGTGGGAGTATGGGTCATCAGGGACACTGATATGGGTTATCCAGTCCCTGCAGGCATGGACTGGCCATCTGTTGTACTGGATAATGGGCCACCAGTGAGTCCTGAATCCATGTATGACCAAAACAAGAGCTGTGTCTGTATTCTCTGCACTAAGTCGAGCTCTTTTCCTGTGCAGGTTGGCCTCTTCCATGGCTGCCCCTCGTCCCTGATCCCTGATGTGGCGCTCATGGACAGGATTTCAAGGCGTTGTGAGGAGGGGGTCTGGTTTGGGAACCTCAGGATCTAATCTCTGCTATTTGCAGAGGATGTGGTTCTGTTGTCATCTTTCCTTTAGCATGCACCGGGATAGTTTGCAGCTGGGTTTGAAACAGATTAGAGTCAGCTACTTTAACTCTGAGGCCCTGGGTTTTGACAGGAAACAGGTTAGGAATGAGTTTCTGCCTCAAGTCGAGGAGTTCAGGAATCTTGGTGTCTTGTTTTCAAGTGATGATGGAATGGAGCAGGAGATGGACTGAGGGATTGTGGCTTCGTCTTTAGTAATGAAGCCTCCTGGTCGCCTCACTCTGGATGTTTTCTTTTGGAAGATCCAAGAGTCACTAGAGGGAGTACATGTCCTTTCTAGCCTGGGAACGCCTTGGGATCCTCCAAAAGGAGCGTCATTAGAGAGGATATCCGGACTTTCCTCGTGAACATGTTGATACTTTGGATAAGCTGAAGAAGAAGGATGGATGGATGGAAATGCTGCAAGGCTGGGGATCAATAGCTCCACATTTTTATTCATAAAGTGTATGTTTTCACTGAAAAACATTACAACTAAAAGTTAAAAATGACTCATTTTTAACTAAAGCTTGGATATATATTTTTCCAATCTTGCAATATGCTTTTCTAAACATACCTCCATTAAAAATACATCTAAGGAACAATGGTTTTATTATATTTTCGTGGTCTTTGTGTTTGCCCAAGATAAGTCGTAATAACTATAAAAGACATTATTCAAAGCATATGTTTATGCAGATATTATAGTGAGTATTGTGTATTTAGAAGCTTGTTTTAAGATTAAGACTTCTTCAAATAAAGCAACTTCCCTTTTACCACCTAAAACTCTATCTAGTGAACGTATGCTTCCGTTGAAGTTCTCCATAAATTGAATGAATTGAATCCTATCAGGGCTGTACGTTAACTTTTTTAGCTCATAGCACCGGTGCTACAAAGGTTGCAGGTTTTGTAGCACAGAACAAAAAGTTGTAGCACCAGCATAAAAATTCAGCTACAATCTCTAAAGCCAAAATTAGTACCCATCGTTTTAACACACTGAGAAAGTGCTTATTGTGAAAACACAATAACAAGAAATATCTTCAAACATGTTTATATGTCAATGTCATTTCAAGAAGAACATTTATTCATTCAAATTAGTGTAGATTTTTTTCAAAGTGCGAGTGTGAGCTGAGAAATGTGTGCACAAAACCACAAAAACAGATGTTTTCAGCTGCTATAATCTTTGATTTATTAATAAAATGCAGAAACTGTTATAATTCTACTTTATATTACTTATTTTATGAACTTTGACTCATCTATTTTAAGCTTCTGCTCTGTAGCACTTTGAGATTGTGAAACATAAAGTGCTATATAAGTTAAATTTATTATTATTATTATCATTATTAATTTTGATGTTGAAAGCAAATTCACAGGCAGACAGTTTTTATGGTGTACAGTGAGACTGTGATGTTTTAAAATGTTCATTTGTCTCCTGATTTTGAGTCTGCTGCATAGTTCTTGCTAAACAGATTTTACTTCAGTAAATAAATGTTATTAAAACTTTGGTCTGCTGTCCATTGCAGTCCAAGACTGCAGAGCATTTAAATATAATGACCTTTTACTGTGCCACCCTTCTTTGCCCCTGCCTGGACCCCCCAAGAAAAAAGTTCTAGATACGCCCCTGGGGCTGAGCTGCGTTCAGCGGGGTCAGACTCCGGTGTGAAGCCTCGTCTCCCCCTGACTCGGACCGTGGACTCGTTAACAGACATCAGTGTGACCCGTTCAGATTTATCAGTTCCTCTGGTTTAATGTGTGTCTGAAGCACAGGGACACTTTCAGAGTCAAAGAGGTTTTTTCCGAACAGCTAGAACTGATGGAACTCCGTCGCTAGACTCGCCAGTCGACTCGACGCAGAACTTTAATCCATACAAGTGCGCAAATACAGGCTATATATATTTAATATGCTTTACATTGTTTCAAAGTCATCATCACGGCTCCTGTGAAGGGTCGGGTGTCGTCCCGCACCAGTGCGTTGAGCCTGGGTGTTTCCAGTTCTGGCGATCTTGTGCCAGCTGCGCCACGGCATGACGGCAACTCCGGATTGTTGGGAGGTCGCCCGTAACGACATGGAACCATCGGGTGCGGCCGGGGTTTACGTCGTGGTCGTCTCCAGGCTGCGGCCCTCGGGTCAAAATGCAGAATGGCTCTGGTCGGATGATCAAAACGGAGACGAAGGACGTGCCCGAGCCAGCGGATGCAGCGCGTTGCGCTGCCAGGCAAGATGCTCTGCACTGGCGCCGCGCCTGAGTTCTAGCGCTAGGTTGGAGATCCGCTGAGGCCACCTGACATTGTTTTTAAAATATATATATATTAAGTTAATTCTGACGGTGTGGCGGTGCGCCACGATCAATTACATGTAGAGGAAACCCTGATCGCACAAGTGCTACGTCTAAAAATAGTTTGTAGCACAGACTGTTTTTTTAATCGCACGTGCGACATATATGTCGCACTGTACAGCCCTGCCTATGGTGACCTGCCAAGAAATGCTGCAGTATGTGTAAATCCAGCAGAACCTGATGGGACTTAAGTGTTTACAAGAACTCAGTCAGTCAACTCTGATACAGTATCAGATGTCAGCAGCACTGTAAACACCGCTTCCAGGGACAGGCATTGTTCAGATTTACTCTTAAAAGCACAAAGTGGCTAGAAGACAGAATCTGTATTAATATAAACCTTAGAGTTTCATTACTGATCAGATAAAAGAGACAAAAGAGAGATGACAAACCTCCTTAAGTGTCCAGCACGGAGAGCACTCAGTCAACATGAAAGGGAATGTGATAGCCATCATCTGCTATGGAGCATTTGGAGGTGAGTAAACAGGAGCAGGGATAATGTTAGATAACTCAAATTGTTTGATGTACCAAGATTTGTTTTAGTGACAAGAAGATTTAGTACAGAACTAAAACAGGCTTAGATACGTGTTGATTTTACGGGAGAATTAAAAGGAAAACAGCAAAACGCAGAAGTTTCCCGTCGTTGATGTGGACGAACCATGCAGCGTTATTTAACGGCAGAGGGGTTGTTCACATGTGTAGGCCAATTTTGCTGAGATAGATTGAGAAACACTCCTGTTAATAACGTTCTCTTCACTCTAAAAATAATATTTGAGCTGTAGTTGATGTGATGGACTTATTGACCTAAATCTGACCGATTATTTTGGTTTAGTCAGGACAACTTACATTCTTGGGTTCAATCAACGTAAAATCAGTGATGTTCACACTAAAAGAAAAGATAAGTTGAACCAACTTAATTGAATTGCTTCAGTTGGTGACAAGTTGGTTAAACCTGACACATTTAAGTCAAAACTTACTCAAATCATTTAGTTCCTTACAAATCAAAAATTCAAATCCTTCTGACTGAAATTTATGTAAATTCAACTCAAATTTTTAAGTTTTTCCAAACGAAAAAACTGAATTATCAAAAAGCACATTATCAATGACTTTGAACTTAAAAACTATTTAAATGTAAATCATCTTAAATGTGTGTTTTAGCATGTTGTTTTAGTTTTGACTTTCATTGTAATTAGAATTTCAAGTTGGCTAAAAAGAGAAAAAAAAATCCATTGCAGAGATGGAACATGTTAAAATTTATTGTGAGAACATCACAAATTTAACAATTTTGCACAGATGCAAGTAAGTTGGATAAACTTGATTGAATTACTTGTTACCAATTGAAGCAATTCGATTAAGTTGGTTCAACTATGCTCTTTTTTCAGTGTACAGTAGACGCTTTAAGGATTCCAACTCCTCGCCGCCTCATTGCAGTAAAAGTTTGTTGCCACCTGGAGACCTTGGGCGGGTTCCATCAAGGGTCTGTTTGCTGAAGATAAGCGGAAGCCGGATCCACTGCAGACAGACCCTTTTGCAAAGAAATCATTAACAAGGCCATTTCTCATGGCGCTTCAGTGATTTCTCCCATCATTTTCAGTATCCTGAACACCGACGCTGTCTGCGTAACTTAATTACTTTCTTGACTTTTCATAGGTAAGGAAGTGAGAAGCGCAGCTATAATCTTTTAAGCAGGCTGAAAGGTAATGCAGAAAGGAGGAACTGGCTAAGTGAGCTTTATTATGAAAACAGATTTAAATAATCTTTGAATTGATCAGTTTCTCCATGGACTGCTCCATTAAAATCTTTTGAAAGTGCTCACACGTCTGTTTTAGTTTCCAAACTGCCATTCACATTGCAGCCGTGCAATTGTTTCATTAGTTGTTGGTTCAATGTCAAACACTTTGATGTAATAAACACTGAAGGATGCCACGTTCCAGGTAAACTGTTACAGAGCGAGAACACAGACCTTTTAGTGCTGAGCTTATCTTTTGTGGCAGCTGTTTTTAGAAGAAAACAGCACCTTTTAGCCCACGTCTGGCCAAGCTGCGCTCCACCTCACAGTCCATCTGCTAGTGCATGCTGATAATCTCAGTGTTCCTGGAGCACAAACTTGAAATACCTTCATACCTGTTAACCTACTCAAAGATGTTTTGCTGTAATAGACAGAAAAGACTTCCTATAAGTCATGAACCAACATCCCTGATGACTTTGGGCAAGTTTAAATTTGCTAACCTGCGTAAACAAATTCATCAAGCATCCAAAAACAGACAGAACTGGATTGCTTTTGCACTACAATGTGAGGATCAGTGTTGGGAATAACGCCGTTTAAAGTAACGGCGTTAGGTAACTCCGTTTTTTTATCGGTAACGGACTAATCTAACTAATTACTGATTCCGTCATGAGAACGGAATTTCCGTTACTGAGCGTGAAATGCGGTGCGTTACTTTTATAATGTTCTCTCCAACAATGCGTCCGTAGGTTCAGTCCTCCGAGCTTTATTTAGAACAATAAGAGCTGCTGTCGGCTGTAGCCTCACCAAAAACAGTCTAAAACAGTTAAAAACAACCGAACAGAGCTGTTTCCTGCTCTCTGTCGCTCCTGCAGCAGCGCGCTCCGCCCCGTTTCCCCATCAGCTGATCTCTTGCGCCTCTCGCTGTTTTCACACAAAGCAGAAACAGCAGCGTCTCAACTTCCAAGCATAGCCTCAGAACAAACGATAACCAGACTATTACGGTATGAATTGATGAAATAAACTGTGTACTCTGAACGCACCGCCCCCATGCACAAACTGCTTGTGCTTTCGCGCACACACACACAAACGCCAGCGATGGAGTAGGGCAGTCTGGAGCATTAGGATGAAAAGTTGTCATCCTCAAGGTGGAGATTTATCCACTACTTCAAACTCTTTGAGGTAAAAGACCAGAATGTGTTTGTGAGGTGTCATTAAGTCCTGAAGTTTCCGTTTCTTTTAAAGTGATAATATGCAACTTTTTCATATTTTTAAATCTTTTCCTTGAGCCAGTCTGTGCTAATATGACCCTTTACAGAGTTAATGAAAAGTCACTTAGCCCCATCTGGTGATTAGATGCGGAATACCACGATTGCAAGATCTCCGTCGCCGTCACGGTACCCAGGAAGTCACGTGTCTCACGAGGGTTAGGCTAACCCAAAGTGGCTAGCTGTTATGCTAGCGCTGGAGTGTTTTTAGCTCATGATTCCTGATTTTTTCCATCTCTCCCTGCTTGAACACAGCTGATTTCTTTGAAGGAGTAAATAACCGCTCCTGTAGAAAGCTATGAAGGCTGAGGAGACATTTCAACAGGTAGATTTAGGCGTTTAGAAGCTGAAACAATATGCTAACTTGTGTAATGCAGTGATTTAAAACGGACACCAGAGGGCACCCAAAACAAGCAAAACAGAATATTATCACTTTAAATTTACTCAGAAAAATCCTAATTCTTTGATATACCACAACTTATTTTTAAAAACTAGTAACGCAAAAATGATTTTCCCTGGTAACTAGTTACTTTTGTTATAAAGTAATTATGTACCTAACTCGGTTACTTTTTTGAACAAGTAGTGAGTAACTATAACTAATTACTTTTTTAAAGTAACGTTCCCAACACTGGTGAGGATAAGTTGTTAATGAATAAAGAGCTGTTGAGATGAGGAAGAGTAACACATCACACATCTATTTCTGTACTAATTCCCGCAAACCATCAGGTGACAAAAAAGATCACGTGCACTCATGCTACGATCTAATGTAGCATCCTGTAAACATCAACATTACCATGAAGTCATGAAGCAAAATGAAGCACAGCCGAGATACAAAAACAACTTTTTTTTTCCAAACAGCAAATTTTTACTTGATGTAAAAAGAAGTATGATGACAACTTGTGATGTTCGTCACCTGCCACCAAAAGTCAGGTGATAATGGTTTCTGTTGTTTGTGTGTGTAGTTGTTTGCCAGCAAAATCTCAAACATTAGGTGGATTTGAATGAAACTTTCAGAAAATAATTAATATTTTAAGATCTGCAAATAACACTTTGAACAAAAGATGATCTTTGTTTCAACCTCTGACCTATGGAAGGAGGTGTATTCCTGCAAGAAACGCTACGAGAATTATTAAAAATTTGATCTCATAACCTACTACTACAACAAAAAGTCAGTCAGCTTTTCTTTTATAATGTGTTTTCAAGTTGTTATACAACACAACTATCAGAGCCAACACACATCTGAGGGCTGCAGGGACAGTAAAAGGTCATGTCCACAATTACGTGATCTTATTATTAATCAAATGCTCATGATTTGTGGTGGAGAAAGGCAGATATTTCTTTCTAGGGACAAATAAATGTCCTGTGGTTTAATAATCACTGGCCTATTTTCATTGTTTTAGTGCGAGTTACCACTGCCAAAAACAACACTTCAAAGCGATACTAGTTCCAACATGCCCCTTTGGGTTGCTTCGAAGGACGCTGTGTCCTCATGATAAAAAGTTCAGGAAAAAAAAAACATTACTGGTTCCAGTGTGGTTGGAAGAGGGGGGATGATGACATCAAGCTAGAGGGTACCGCAGTGGCCTAATTCTTTGTCCAGATGGTCTGGACAGGTAGGACTTCCAACAATTAATTACAGGATGCGCTATGCATGGTCAGCACCCCACATAAAGTGTGAGCCAACATAACCACTTCTGAGTAAATAGAATATCTGACTCATTGCTTTTGTCCAAACAATTATAGATTTAATACCCGCCCTAACTTCCTCTGTCATAATAGATTTAATTTATGACTCACCCTATTGGAGATTTTTTTTTATATTCATAAATTTGAGGTCTTTATAGAAAGGTGATGAAAGGAAAACATGACAAATTTAAAAAAACAGATCAACAAAAACATATTTTTACAATTTGATGCACACGTCATATATTAGGATATTTAACTGGCTTCATAAGGACCTGTATTCTTTTATGATAAAATCACAGTTAGTTCTGTCCTATTAATAGAAAAATGCCATCTGTTTCTTCCAAACAGAAGTCTGCTTTTTTTAGTTGTTAGCCTGCCTCAAGTCAGAGAATGCAGGGTATACTTTACAGAAGAGCGCAGACCAGCAGCAGAGACAAATGGGAGGGGGCTTTATGGAAATGAGCTGTAATTATAGAGGAATAAGTGAAAACAGCAAAACAAGGCAAAATCACAGAGTGTTTGATCATAGGGTTAGACATGTACAATAGGAGAACCATCTGTAGATGTAAAAAGAAAACTAAAGGAGGAAAAGAAACAAGTGTAGTCTTTGTTGAGAAGCAGACTTGGTTTGAAGTGGTAAATATTGCTGATGTTATTGTTGTGACTCATCAGATGCTCTACCAAGTGCCTCTTGTTGTAGACTGAAAAGAAAGTGGACATTTGGCCACGTACAGCAGGAGCTTTAATATTTCCCAAATATATCCGCTGTTATGACGATGCATTTAATGTGTCATCCATCTTTAGGATATTGCATTAATTTAGAAAATCAATGGGAGTTATGGGATATCGGTGCTGAAGGCAATGGGAAGTGGGACAGGCCTGCACATAAGTGGCCACTACAACCAAACCTTGCTTAAAAACTTGATTAGACTTTAATGTCAGGCATGATTTAAAACTGCATTTCATGCATTTACAAAACAAAGTCTGATATCATTTTTTTTTTGCACAATCAGTTTCTATTGTGACTTTTAAAGTATCCTAAATTACATATCATCTGCATCCTCTGCATTATTTTCTTTAATTCTTGCAATTATGTGACCAAAAACTATGGACTCCTGATGTCTAATGCACAGAAGTGTATGCACATCCATTGGTCTTGAGTTTTGTGCTTTCACTGTGATGCTACAATAATTCATTGCAACTCCAACTACGCTTTTTTGTCATTCAAACAAAAGTGTTGACTCTCAAAGGGCCACCAAAAGCGATTACAGAGCTTCTGAGTGGAAGAGCCGTAAGCAAGGCCTTTTTTTCCCCGATGCTGCCACTAATAAGAGCTCGCCTTACAAACAAGATGAATTATGCTCCCTCTTTTCTTAAGCCTCAGCACTTCAGTGAAACCTCTCAGACTTGCATTGTATGCTCATTATATCTCACTGCTGAAGACAATAATGGCTCAGATTTCCACACCATTTTAGCAGAAAGAAGATTAGGCCTCGAGTACGGCGAGCGAGCTAGTGAGCACGATGCATACGCTCTCCCTTTTTTTCCTCAGGCTTTTTGTTTTTGGTTTATTATAATTAGTAATCCATGCATCAACCTACACAACCTTCTCGATAAGAGTCTTTTATGTTTCTTTTGACACTTTGCTTTGTGAGTGACACTGTAATAGGTGTGATTCTGACATGTAATAAAATGAAGGGAAATTAAAGGTTACACGTTATATATTCTTGACACTCTTGTTATAATCAAAGATTTGTGAAAATTCATCACTCAGCGTGCCATTCTACTCTGCTGCAGAGTCCTATTACTCATTTGCTCCACATGAACAGATGAGTAATAGGATAATAAGCTTGGTATAGTATACACAAACGTTCTGTTGCAGTATGGATGCAGCTCAGTGAGGCAACACAGACAGATGCAAGCTGTTCCGATTTTCCACGAAGGGCAGCTGGCATTGTGGTTTTTCTCTAAAGTTTGGTAGGAACTGGTGAGGATTTAATGGGATGTCATGGATCTGGACCCATCTGTGCCATAGACAAAAATAAGCATTTGTTCGACGGCAGACATAAGCAATAAAAGGCAAATGCTCTATTTTAGACAGCAGTTTTGAATATTTAAATATTTAAAATGCTTATATAAATGGCCTAAATAAGGCCACAAAGTACACTGTAAAAAAATGTAATTTTTACAGTAAAAAAACTGGTAGCTGTGGTTGCCAGAATAATTCCGTAAAAAAATACTGCGCACATGTAAAAAATTTTTACTGAACAAATCATAATTATACGGAGCCCGTCTCATGACACTGTAGAAAAATAAATAAATTGTGGCCACGAAATAGTTATACCGTTCCCACGATATAGTAATTTGTTCCCACAAAAAGCTTTTTCGTGCGCACGAAATGTGGGACCCGGGCTGGACTCCATGCACAGCAGGGCAGCACTGGTCAGCTGTGGCTGCACGTATTATTATTGCGGGGGATGCAGCTCTTTGTCTGCACCCTGATAGAAGAATTACTGGGGACATTTCAGTGATTTCTGGATATGGGTGGAGATATTAGACTCTGGTTTTATGTTTAAAATATCGTGTCCCCTTTATCAATCAGCTCTACTTTAAAAGTGCCATGATTTGTGTGCAGGGCTGCAGAAACACGAGTTTACCACTCCACGCAACAAAACATGTGGTAGAAAGTTTGAAAGTTGTGTAACAAGTCATACAGCTCATGACAAGGTGACAAAGATAGGTAAACATGACAAGAACTGAATTAGAAAAGGCACTCAAACATCAGTGGGTAGATCGTTATCATAGCTGGTGCAGATGGATGAGGGTGCACTGCGGGATAATATCATCAATACTATTCCGTTCCCACAAAATAGTAATTTGTGGGAACGAAATATGTTTAACGTTCGCACGAATTAATATTTCGTGGGAACGAATTACTATTTCGTGTGCACGTTATAGTTACTTCGTGGCCACAATTTATTTATTTTTCCACCATGTTATGAGACGGGCTCCGTATAATTTGATGAAATAATACAGACGAAAAGCCAAAGGAGACAGAGCCTTTTCATCTGTAGCTCCAAGGTATCTGTATTACTGTGGTAAACACGGTTTGTTCAGTAAAAATGTTTACGGTTCACAGTAGTTTTTACGGAAATTTTCTGGCAACCACAGCTGGCAGTTTTTTACTGTAAAAATTACAAAAATTTTTACAGTGTAGTTCACTTCACATGTAATTACCTCAACAATTAACCTTAGAAACTGAAGAAAATTACTTTGAATTTAAGTCAAATGGACTTTTTTCTGAGAAAATAAAAAATACAATATTTGCGATAAATTAAAAACATATAAGATTTATGTCTTACCGGTCATTCAGAGGAAAGAGCACAAATACTGAAATCCCATCTCTTAGAAAGCAAAGTCCCCGTATACCTCTTACATCCTTTCCTTTTTGCAGATAACAAAAGAAAAAGCCAAACAATGTTCCCAAGTGTCACAGCTACAGGATGCAGCGGCGCAACTTTCCGGCTGGACATTCTTTGATACACGGAGGGGGAAAAAAAGCAGTTCTCTGTTTTGTTTTTTTTAAGGAATGAAGCTGTTTTACTTTGCAAAGGCTACAAGAACACAAGAACATGGACACGGATCCGATAGATCTGTTTGTCTGTTAATGCAATCAGAGGATGCTAGCTAGTTACCTAGTCTGGGTAATTAACCCACAGAGGTTTGGAGAGAGCGAAGGCTGCAATCTCAATAGGCCTACTGGGCTCAATCAAGACCACAAACTGTACATTGTATATGGCATAAAAGTGTTGAAGTAAACACATTCTCTTCCTCCTGTCAAACCCCGGGGAGCTACTAATCAAACCACAGTGCACACACGCGCACACACACACACAGCAGTGCCTATGCACAAAATGAAGAGTAAATTGGAGAGAAAAGACCCAAGTCTGTGAACTCACTGGCCTTCAGCCTTTTATTTTAATTCCTCAGGGACACCTCAGCTCCCTGTTGAGATTGTTTTGTCAAATGATGGGTAGAAATCATTTGATACTGTATGGAGCTCTGTTTGTCTGTATTGTTTGGGTTTGTTATAGTAAGGGTTAGCATGGTGCTCTCAGGGCCTTTTTATTGATCTACATTTAATCACTCAACACAGATGGTGATCATTACGAATCATCACTGTTAACTTGATCTATTCCAGCCTATTGTTATAAACATATAACGGTTTCATCAACGGTTTTTCTATTATTATTTTTCACAATCACAGTAAGACACAATACTCTGTATTTTATGATTAGTATCATCTGCAGATTTCTTTTGCAAAATTCAAATTTAGAAAGGCATTTTTGCACCAAAGCCTTTTTATTAGGACAATTATTACATTATTTATTAGGAAAATTGTTCATATACACTTTGTCATGATATGACACATTTTTAAACAGATACATTTAAGTTATTTAAGTACACCGTTTGGCTCATATTGTACAGAAGAGAGCACTAATGTGAACCTCAGAGGGATACATTTCTATATACAATTTCAACCGGAGGTGGACTGTAAGAGAAAAGCCAGCGATGGGACAGAGGAAGACCGTAAAGGTTCCAATCATATCACCAGGTCAGAACATTTATCATCTGTCGAGGTCTTCTTGTAAATGACGACAAGGTCCTGCCCCCAAATTTCCCAGAACACAGGCAGAAAATAAATAATTAAAAGCCTTTTTTTTCCTCATCTGAGCTTCCTGAATGATAAATGACGAGTCTTGGATAGCAAGCATAAGGAGCAAAGTTCAACACTTGAAGGGGGAAAAAAAAGGAGAAGGATAGAGAAGCGGTGGGAGGAGGGTCCGTGTACATCACGGCCAACCGATTTTCATTTTGAAATAAAAAATACAAAAACGGGAAACAAGCCGTTTTCCGATCACCAATAAAAAAACAAAAGACCGTAGATGGAAATCAACTAGTTTTATTTTCAAAATAAAAACATAAAACTAACTATTATTTGTTTTCCGATATTATATTTCAAGATGAAACGTTGAAATCAGAAAACCACGGAGAATTTTGTATTTTCTAACTTGGATTGGGTGTCTGACGTATTTTGCCGTGACCCGGATGTTTTCCAGCAAAACACAAGAGAGAAGAAGAAAGTGGCGGTTTTTGACAAATCTGGATCAAGTCACATCCAGAATACCTGGAAAATCCTGCATATCTTGTCCACTGACATGTCACTAATTCACGGCAACTCGTTTTCCTCCTCGAAAGAGAACAAAAATGTCCACATCCTTCCACGCAGATATCAAAATAAATGCAGTCAGAACTTTTCTATCGATGTGCAGTGTCAGCACAGAACGTGTGGTGTGGGGGAGAACTTCCGGGTCACAACCAAAAAAAGTAATTCCAAGTTGGAAAATACAAAATTCTCCGTTGTTTTCTGATTTCAATGTTTCATCTTGAAATATATTATCGTTTTCCGTTTTTATTTTGAAAATAAAAAACAAAAAAGGAGTTGATTTCCATTTATGGTCTTTTGTTTTTTTATTGGTGATCGGGAAACGTCTTAATCCGTGTACTCTTCGTTCTTTCCATTTTCAATTAAAACCAAAAATTGAAAAAGGAATTTTTTCTTTCATATTTTGTTATTTGTTTTTGAAACGGATACAAAACGCCAAAAAAGGTCTTGTTTTTCATATTTTAATCCTAGTCGAAGATCAAAAAAACGAAAAGGAAAAACGGGCTGTAAGAAAGAATTCGATTTTCATATTTCATTGCTCCGGTTTGGAGTCCGGTCAAGTTCAAGAAATTGGCAGATTCGAAGTTTGCCGTTCAATAGCTTCCGATCAAATTGGTGTAATAACAAATACTGCACCTCATTAGAATCGTAGGAAGGTGGTCTACAAGCTACAACCTCGTTTTTATAAAACCATCCCTCCTCCGCTGCAGTTTTACAGTTTGATCTCTGGTCCAGTCAGCTGAAGGCTGCTGAGCGGGCAGGGACCGTCTACAAATTACCACTCTGTTGACAGCTCTTATGTAAAAATTAAATAACTACACTCTTCTACACTGTACTTTCACCAAACTTATACATAGTGTCAATAGACATCTTCTCTTCAGATTGCATCTTAAAAATATAATTTTGGGGGGATTTTTGTTTATATTTTGTTAATATTTTTTATTATATTTAGTAGGAACTCTAAACCTGTACACTGTAATCACGATATTATCTACTCTACATACTAGAAGTCACCAAAATCACACAGATGATCACAGTACATATATACTACAAGTCTCAGCTTCTGGAAATGTATTTTTTAATGATTTTTGGTAAAATATTGTTTATTATTTTTTCAATAACTCCACCACTGTACACTCTGCTGACACCAAACTCACAGAGATGATCACAGGACATCTCCTCTCAATACTACAAGTCTTAGTTTTGTCATATTAAAATTAAGTTGACAGTCAACTTCAAACCCAACAACACACTCAGACAGAAACTGGTTAATCTAAACTGAACCATACAACCAAAAAGAAGCTTAGCTTCTTTGTTTATGCAGTCCTTTACAGTGAGGACTGGCCAGACTCTTACATCGGAATAAAAACCAACAATTACACAAGTACATGGCACAACACAGTAGAGTCACCTTTTCAGGTCATGACTCAGCAGTCCATTTACATCTCAAGGACAAGGACAGACCTTTGAAAATGACAATGTCCACATTTTGGACAGAGAAGGTAGATGGTTGTAGAGAGGATCTACGTCAAACATAAAAGACCTACACTAAACAAGGGAATGCCTCAGGTTGCACTTTTCCAGTACGACCATTTTTCTCTGAACCTGATTCCAAACCTGCTTTGATCTAATTTACACATTCCTGCATTAAAAAAAAGAGAACCATTCAAGGACAATAGTTCCTAACGACATCTACAACATCTCAGGGATTCAGGAGGAAGGTGATTCACAGGTACTTTCAGCTCGTGTAGAAACAACAGACAGCTGCAGTTAATCAGGTAGACTCATCCAGGTAGACAGATCAGCTGATTGTTTTTCGACAGAACTAAGGCTTGTAGTATAGAGAGGAGATGTCCTGTGATCATCTCTGTGAGTTTGGTGTCAGCAGAGTGTACAGTGGTGGAGTTATTGAAAAAATAA
Source organism: Callopanchax toddi (assembly GCA_006937965.1). Taxonomy (NCBI): domain Eukaryota; kingdom Metazoa; phylum Chordata; class Actinopteri; order Cyprinodontiformes; family Nothobranchiidae; genus Callopanchax; species Callopanchax toddi. The sequence continues at coordinate 1,833,784 of SSNR01000017.1, forward strand.
TAAACAATATTTCACCAAAAATCATTTAAAAAAACCACATTTCCAGAAACTGAGACTTGTAGTATATATGTACTGTGATCATCTGTGTGATTTTGGTGACTTCTAGTATGTAGAGTAGATAATATGGTGATTACAGTGTACAGGTTTAGAGTTCCTAGTAAATATAATAAAAAATATTAACAAAATATAAACAAAAATCCCCCAAAATTATATTTTTAGAATGCAATCTGAAGAGAAGATGTCTATTGACACTATGTATAAGTTTGGTGAAAGTACAGTGTAGAAGAGTGTAGTTATTTAATTTTTACATAAGAGCTGTCAACAGAGTGGTAATTTGTAGACGGTCCCTGCCCGCTCAGCAGCCTTCAGCTGACTGGACCAGAGATCAAAATGTAAAACTGCAGCGGAGGAGGGATGGTTTTATAAAAACGAGGTTGTAGCTTGTAGACCACCTTCCTACGATTCTAATGAGGTGCAGTATTTGTTATTACACCCATTTGATCGGAAGCTATTGAACGGCAAACTTCGAATCTGCCAATTTCTTGAACTTTACCAGACTCGCAAACCGGAGCAATGAAATATGAAAATCGAATTCTTTCTTACAGCCCGTTTTTCCATTTCGTTTTTTTGATCTTCGACTAGGACTAAAATATGAAAAACAAGACCTTTTTTGGCGTTTTGTATCCGTTTCAACAACAAATACCAAAATATGAAAGAAAAAATTCCTTTTTCGATTTTTGGTTTTAATTGAAAATGGAAAGAACGAAGAGTACACGGATTCGTCTTGTTCCCCGTTTTTGTTTTTTTAATTTTAAAAGGAAAATAGGGAAAAGGCTTGTTTCCCGATTTTGTTTTTATTTTTTATTTCAAAACAAAAATCGGTTAGCCGTGATGTACACGGACCGAGGAGGAGTTGTTTGGGATTATTCTGTTCCACATAGGAGAAAAACTTACCAGAAAGACTGGATAAAAAACAAACAAATAATAAACATGCCCGTTGTAATGCTGATAAAATAAGACGTCAATGCCAGTGTAACGCATTTAGATCTTAGGTCTGCTCAGCTTTAATTGAGCAGCATTTTTTAAAATGAAAATGAATAACCAGCCAATATTAGAAATAGGAAACACGTCATTAAAAAGAAGATTTATAGAAAACTCAATACACAAAAGATATAAAAAATGTGAAGGAAAAAAAAAAGTGAAAAACAGAAGTTGTTATTTGTTGTAAATAATTCACTAACTAAATCAGATTGTAGAAAACACAGATGTCCTCCTGTCCTCTTGTTTATGTGACAGCGAGCAAACATCTCTGATTTAAACAGTTTGAGGGCATTCATTTATGTTAGTCGACACAACTCAAAGGAATGTTAAAGCTGATAAGTGGAGCATTTTTCTCTGTATCAAAGTTTTCTAAATGTTTTAAATGATATTTCAGGTCTAAACTATGATCCATGGGTTGAGTTCCACATCTGTCATTCTGATGAAGACCCCCCCCCCCCCCCCCCCCCCCCCCCCCC
>SSNR01000017.1:1844340-1875008 GCA_006937965.1 Callopanchax toddi
CCCCCCCCCCCCCCCTTTTCTTTTTTTTTTGGGCTCTGTAGAGCAACATCACACTGCCAGTTCTTTCTCTACCTGCTTTGCTTTTTGTCATTGTTCTGTGGTTTCATTATAGCAACTCATCTTCATGTACTCTCAGTAATTTGCCATTTGTGGTCGCCTATGGGGCCCTAAAACAGAAACAATGATGGAAATAGACAGTGATAAGTGAGGCTGGAGCTCTATCTTGGTTCACAGCAGTGTGCACTGAGGAATATAAAAGGATGTGTTTCTTTCTTGAAGTAATTTTAACAGCAACTGTGTTTCAAAATGAAAGAATGAATCTGGTGGGAATGGATGTGAATTCCTTTCTATTGAATGCAAATGAACAATTTGTTTAATGTGTTTTCCTCCCCCCCTCTTTGTTTCTTCTTTCAATTTGGGGATTTTTTTTAGATTTAATAAAAGACACTTGATGTGTTTCTAGGATGGTTTTTCAGCTGAGACTTATCCACTATCCATCAGGAAACCCAAATCAAGTTTCCTGTTTTAAGAGTCAGTAATTAAATAAAAAGAACATTTATAATAGTGCAGAACCAATATGAGTTCAGATACCTTTTTCTACACACCTTGCTACACTGTAAAAATTAAATATGGGTTCAACTTTTAAAACTTGCTTCAATTGGTAACAAGCAACTGAATTAAGTTTATGCAAGTTAAATTTTTTAAGTTTGTTTTAAATTAAGTTCATAAATTTAAGTAGGATAAACCTAATTCAATTGCTTGTTACCAATTGAAGCAATTTTCTAAGTTGGATCAACTATTTCTTTTTACAGTGTATTAATTATTGTTTTCCATCTTCCTTAATACACTCTAAAAAGAATATTTGAGCTGTAATTGATGTGATGGACTTATTTACCTAAATCTGACCTATTATTTTGGTTTAGTCAGGACAACTTACATTTTTGGGTTCAATCAACGTAAAATCAGTGATGTTCACACTAAAGAAAAAGATCAGTTGAACCAACTTAATTGAATTGCTTCAGTTGGTAACAAGTAATTCAATTAGGTTTATTTAACTTAAATGATTAAGTTGGTTAAACCTGACAAATTTAAGTCAAAACTGACTCAAATCATTTAGTTCCTTACAAATCAACAATTCAAATCCTTTTGACTGAAATTTATGTAAATTCAACTCAAATTTTTAAGTTTTTCCAAATGAAAAAACTGAATGATCAAAAAGCACATTATCAATGACTTTGAACTTAAAAACTACATAAATATATATCATCTTAAATGTGTGTTTTAGCATGTTGTTTTAGTTTTTACTTTCATTGTAATTAGAATTTCAAGTTGGCTAAAAAGAAAAAAAATTCATTGCAGAGATGGAACATTTTAACATTTATTGTGAGAACATCACAAATGTAACAATTTTGCACAGATGCAAGTAATAATGCAATAAACACTTTTTTACACTTTATTTTCCTACTCTCTACTCTCTGAATGGAGTTGAATATTTATGAATAGCTAAGCCCTGCTAGCAGGTTAGTGACTGTTACGATCTCCCATCTTCAGACCCGATTCTTCCTCCTGTCAGCTCCAGCTGACAGTGACAGCTCCTGGCTCCGCCCCCTGTCGCCGGAGCAACACGCTGAGATCGCCCAGCTGCAGAGCATTACGCAATCATCTCCGCGTGTTCATAAGCAGGGAGCGGTCAGCCATTCGGGGGGAAACTAAGCAGACTAAGTTCTGGTGAATAGTTCTCCCCCCCTTGGTAGCTGAACCATTTGATTCTTGCGCGTTTCGTATTTTACTCTTTTCTAGCTTCGTAGTCCGGCAGTTTTGTTTTGTAAATTTAGTATTCGTAGTCGCCTGCCGTTTATTTTCTGTGTTGCTTTAATTGCCACAGACTCCTTTAGTTATATTTAAAACTCCCTTAGTTATCCTTTGATATTAGTAGCGTTTATCGCCTTCCTTTGTTATTTGTAGTTTATCATAGTGCGTTTGTTTTGTTGATACTTACCCTTTTGTGGTATTTATAGCGTTAATCGCCTACTTTAGTTCATTGTAGTCTCCCTTAGTTGTTATATTACTCTTACCTTTTTTTTTTACCGAACCTCTTTTAGAGAGCGTTCTTAGTTTAGGCCATTTTGTTTTATTAGTTTAGTTAGAGTTTTTCCCCTTTTCGGGTGATTTTTCGTTAGGAGCGATTTTTAGTTCGTTTATCTTTTTGCAGCACCTCCTCTGCCTGATTAATAATAATAAAATATTCTGATAATTCGTACTTTGAGTTTCTGGCCTTTTGTGTTAGTCCTCCTTTTGTGTACTACTCCTAGACCCTTTTAGGGGGACGTAACATAGTGGGGGCTCGTCCGGGATCCTTTTGGATCCTTTACCCCTCGCAGTAAAGGTAAAGTGCGATTATTATTATTATCCTTTATTATTATCTTTTCAGGATTATCTTGTGGAGGCGTTGCTGTTCGCGGTGAGTTCTGTGATTGCTTTAAACATGCCTATGTTTAACCTTAAAACCTTTTTAGAGGCCCCCTCTCGTGAGCTGCTCGAGGACTGCCGTAAGCGTGAGTTGGTGGAAATAGCNNNCGGAGCTGTGAAAGCGGCCCCTGTCACGGAGGACTCAGAGGAGGAGAAACCACAGGATTCCGCCGACGTCGCAAAGACTCCACCCAGGCGTGAAGGTAGTGGAACCCCTCCTCCTCCAGTAACTCTCCCCCGTTTTGACCCTCTTTCTCCAGAACCAATGAAAAGCTCAACAGATGGAGCGAGACTGAAACTAAGGTTGGCTCGCCTAAAGCTAGAAGCCGAAGAAAAAGCTCAGATCCGAAAGATGGAGGCTGAGGAACGCATGCAGATAAGACAAATGGAAATCAAGAAGATGGAATTACGATTGGAAGCCGAGACGAGAGTAAAGATTCGACAACTTGAACTGGACAGTCAGACCAAGCAGGCAAGAGAGAAGCCCGCTGTTGCAGAAGCACCCAAGTCTGGGGTTCAAAGCCCTGCTGCAGCGGATCCCACTGGCAGGATGGATATCAGCAAGTGTATCTCTCTGATGCCCCAATTTCGGGACTCCGAGGTGGATAGCTACTTTTCTGCTTTCGAGCGCATTGCAGCGGCCCTCGACTGGCCCCGAGAGGTATGGTCTTTGTTACTCCAATGTAAATTAACTGGAAAAGCTCAGGAAGTAATGGCTTCTCTTTCTGTACAAGAGAGCCTTGATTATGACCGTGTGAAAAATACTATCTTACATGCATATGAGCTTGTTCCTGAAGCGTACAGACAAAAGTTCAGGGCTCTTAAAAATAAAGCCCCTAGTCAAACATATGTTGAATTTTCTCGTGAAAAGTGTTTGTTATTCGACAAATGGGTCTCAGCTTCCAAGGTGACTAAATTCGATGAATTTAAAGAACTCATTTTACTTGAGGAGTTCAAAAGATGTCTGCCTGAACGAGTGGTGTTGTATTTAAATGAACAAAAGGTAACCACACTGTCTTCTGCCGCCCTGTTGGCAGATGAGTTCGCCCTCACTCACCGCATTAGCGGAGAAATAAAACAAAATGACGTGAGGCGTCCGAATCCAGTGAGGCCGGAACTGCCTCGTTCGACACCTATGAACCCTCCAAGGTGTTTCTACTGCCACGTAAGTGGACATACGGTTAAGGATTGTTTAACCTTAAAACGAAAGAACCAGAGAAAGGAGTCTCCCCCGCGTGAGATGGGTTTATTATCTTTTGAACAAAACGTGGAAAAATCGGAAAACCCTGTTGAAACATGTTTTCAGCCTTTTGTGTTTCAGGGCACAGTGGCCCTGACGGATGGTGATGACGTGCAGATGTCAGTAAGCATTTTGCGTGACACTGGGGCATCGCAAACCCTTATTTTGAAAGATGTACTGCCTTTCGGTGAGTCAAGTTACACCGGAGTCTCGGTGTTGTTAGGAGGAATTAACTCGGAGAGTGTAACACATCCTCTCCATAAAGTGACCCTTGACTGCGGGTTAGCAAAAGGAACATTTGAGATGGCTGTTTGCCCATCACTGCCGATATCTGGTGTGTCCGTTCTGTTAGGGAACGATGTGGCAGGAGGAGCCGTAATCCCTCCTTTACAAGTTGTGGAGAAACCCACACAAGACTCCACATCTAGTGAAGATATCGATCAGTCCATTTACCCCGCCTGTGCCATTACACGGGCTCAAGCGAAGAAAATTGCTGAGAGCGATTTGGGGCTCTCAAGTTTGTATGAGGAGTTTTCGGTAAAACCTGATAACGCGGGTCCCATGACTGTGTCTGACCCCGTGAATAATTCTGTTTGTTTTTCCAAAACAGCTGCTACCACCCGGTTACCTGGTCTACCCCACTCCTGCACAACACAGGAGGAGAAGGCAGGCCGACCACGGGCAAGAAATTTCAATAAGGTAACGGGCGAACCAAAGGAGAGAGTTGGTTATCACCGTGAAAACGGAGCTATGAAGCGCTGCTGGAGAAACCCACAGGTGGGAGGCACCCCCTCGGGGAATGTACATCGACAGGATGTACCTAGTAGATGCAGAGATGCGGTGGTTTACAGAAAACGCGCCTTCCTCCCTACAGACAAAGCACCGGTTTTTAGTCCACAGACCGGAACCTCTTTGCTTACCCGATACAAAGAACCAGTTGAGGTTGGTGAAAAACTGGATGATACCAACCACGTCGTTTATCGACCGCGTTGTCAAAGTGAAACTCGAACTTGTGATATGTCGAAGTTGCACCTTTCCCCTCAGATCCCTGTAGTGGAAGGAAAAACCGACGCCCTGGAATGCGCAGCCAGTGCGGTCGACCCTCAGCCTGAGAAGGATGTGGTCCCCGGCATGTCAGGAGGAATCCGACCTCCTGACCACCCCCAAGTATTGGCCGACTTGGGGGACAAGTTCGTTCATTTGCCAGTGCAGTATGATGATGATAGTCTGCCCAGTCTGTCGCTGTCTCCTGTATCTCTTTGTCCAGGTGTTCCTGCTGCTGATTCCAGGTGTTCGATGCTGTCCCGTTACGTCATTCCCGTGCAGCCTGATTCCACACAACATCCTTGCCGGTCCAGAACCACCGGACCTTCTGATCCAGGGATCCCCTGGAACTTGAAACAAGCATTTTGACCATCCTCTGGAGATCCCCTTGTAGGCTGAAGAGGCTCTCTCCCATATGGAGATGGGCCTGTTTATTATTTTAACTTACCGTTGTGGTGCGGGAGTTAGTGTTGGTAGCGAAAGCTACCATCTCGGGGACACGCCAGGGAACGGGGAGACAGGCTTAGGCAATGGGCCACCTCTCCGTTCCCCTGGGATTTTGTGTTTAATTTGCCCGCTCCCAATAACGTCCGCATGAAGACTAGGTTGAGTTAATTTAGTTTTCCTTTATTAGTTTAGCGGGGATTCTTTGTGAGGTTTGTTTGTTTTCGATTCAGTTCTTTTGTCAGAAAGTTAATTAGTTTTGTTGGTTTTTTTTTGTTGTAAACTAATTATCTTTCTTCTTTTTAAGGGGGGGGATGTTACGATCTCCCATCTTCAGACCCGATTCTTCCTCCTGTCAGCTCCAGCTGACAGTGACAGCTCCTGGCTCCGCCCCCTGTCGCCGGAGCAACACGCTGAGATCGCCCAGCTGCAGAGCATTACGCAATCATCTCCGCGTGTTCATAAGCAGGGAGCGGTCAGCCATTCGGGGGGAAACTAAGCAGACTAAGTTCTGGTGAATAGTTCTCCCCCCCTTGGTAGCTGAACCATTTGATTCTTGCGCGTTTCGTATTTTACTCTTTTCTAGCTTCGTAGTCCGGCAGTTTTGTTTTGTAAATTTAGTATTCGTAGTCGCCTGCCGTTTATTTTCTGTGTTGCTTTAATTGCCACAGACTCCTTTAGTTATATTTAAAAACTCCCTTAGTTATCCTTTGATATTAGTAGCGTTTATCGCCTTCCTTTGTTATTTGTAGTTTATCATAGTGCGTTTGTTTTGTTGATACTTACCCTTTTGTGGTATTTATAGCGTTAATCGCCTACTTTAGTTCATTGTAGTCTCCCTTAGTTGTTATATTACTCTTACCTTTTTTTGTTACCGAACCTCTTTTAGAGAGTGTTCTTAGTTTAGGCCATTTTGTTTTATTAGTTTAGTTAGAGTTTTTCCCCTTTTCGGGTGATTTTTCGTTAGGAGCGATTTTTAGTTCGTTTATCTTTTTGCAGCACCTCCTCTGCCTGATTAATAATAATAAAATATTCTGATAATTCGTACTTTGAGTTTCTGGCCTTTTGTGTTAGTCCTCCTTTTGTGTACTACTCCTAGACCCTTTTAGGGGGACGTAACAGTGACAAAAACTAAGTATCCATAAATATTCAACTTCATTCAAGGAGGAGGAAAACATTTTGAAGTATAAAAAAGTGTTCATTGCATAATTATTTTTAAAATCATGTGAAATAGTGAGCTGCTTGGTGGTGCACGTTGTTAGCACTGTTACAGTCAGGAGGTCGTGGGTTCGCTTCCCAGCTCTGTGGCTAGCTTGCATGTTTTTCATGCATGTGTGAGTTTTCTCTACACTGACCAAAGAGAATAGTTGAACCAACTTAACTGAATTGCTTCAATTGGTAACAAGCAATTGAATTAGGTTTATCCAACTTACATTAATAAATTTGTACCTAGTAATTTAAGTTGGATAAACTTAATTCAATTGCTTACCAACTGAAGCAATTCAATTAAGTTGATTCAACCATTTTTTTACAGTGCATGTGTGAGTTTTCTCTAGACACCCCAGTCTCTTTTAAATTCAAAGTCAATGATAATGTGCTTTTTGACCATTCAGTTTTTCATTTGGAAAAACCTAAAGATTTGAGTTGAATTTACATCAATTTAGATCAGAAGGATCTGAATTTTGAATTTGTAAAAACTAAATGATTTGAGTGAGTTTGACTTAAATTCATCAAGTTAAGCAAACTTCATAATTTAAGTTAGATAAACTTCATTGAATTACTTGTTACCAGTTGAAGCAATTCAGTTAAGTTGGTTCAACTATTCTCTTTTTTCAGTGTATACACTCTAAAAAGTAAAACCATCATTTACTTAAATTTTTTGGTGTAACATTTTACACTCAAGAATTTTGAGTAGATTGGAGACAAATATATTAAGTAAAAGCCAACTTTATCAATATAATTGTCTCCAATCTACTCAAAATTCTTGAGTGTAAAAATGTTACACCAAAGAATTTAAGTAAATGATGGTTTTATTTTTTAGAGTGTAGAACGTGGAGAGTGGGTAAAGACTTAATGACAGCTAAAAGATCTTTTAGACGATGGATGATTTTGTTTTAAATGCATCGACTCTTGCACAATTTTGTAGTCTGAACAGAGAGATTTTTGAGAAGATGAGATCATCAACATATAAATGCCATTATAAGAACTCTATAGAAAACATCACTCCATGCTTACAGTCTGCCCAGTGAAGTGGCTGTGATTTTTAAGTGCCACGGAGCGCCGTGTGCCTGCAACGTCTGACCCTGAGCTGCAACATAAAAAAAAGGTCTCTCTGAAGGTGTTACCCACTTGAATTGTGCTCTTAACTTTTGAGCTAATGTTTTATAAAACACTCCATCACATTCTCACAGAGGCCAGGCTGTCTGGAGACTCCAGACTATCTCTGAAAAGTTGTTTTTTTTAATATTTCCAAGTGTAAATGCATCCACATTTCTCTCATTGCATTATACCTCAGGCAACATCCTGGTTCTCCATCAGAGTGTGGCAGAAATCATAAGTGCCAGAAGACTATTCGGAAACCTTAAACGCAGCCATGCATGCATTTGTCTCAATGTTACTTCTGCTCCAGTCCTTTTTAAATAATGATAAAACCTTCATTTCACAGCTCATATAAAAGGCAAAGCAACAGAAAGACGGGAGTCATTTAAACTTAAACTGAACTGCAGCCACATACACTTCACTTGAGCCTTTCAGTATCATAAAGAATCAAAGGTTGATATTTCTAACACAGTTATTACCACAGTGCAGCTGAGAGGTGGGTGTGGGTAAGCAAAAGATGAATGTACTCATTCTGCACTCCACCCTACCATTCAATTCAGTGGAAGTGTCCTTGTGTGTGTAGCTGCTCTTGAAGGATACGCTTTCCGGAGTTCTGAGGCTACTACGCACTGAAGAAACAGGCACCAAACAGACAATCACCGAGGAGCTGAGAGCATCCATTAAAGCTGTCAGTTAGCTCGGGCCTTGATTAATTGCACGCTGCACAGTGGCAAATTAAGGTAGATCTCAAGCCAAGCCCCTCTAAATAATTAGGAAAGAATAGATTGCCAGAGAGTGGAGGTTGAATACTGGGTGCCTAGTGTCACTCAGTCTGTCTTACATGTAATAAAAGGTCTTAAACTGCTTAAGCATAGACCATAATTGTGTGTGTGTGTGTGTGTGTGTGGGGAGAGTTGCGTATTTGTATGCGAGAGTGCGGCTTGTCAGAGTGACTGAAGAATCGAGGGTGCTGACAGTGGATACATTAACGCTTGTCGTTAAAGGCTCGTTTTGTAAGCTTGTAGGTGTGTCGTGTGAGACGTATGTGTAGAATATGACTCCTTTGTTATTTTGTGCATTTTTTTTAACCTATTTTGCTTCTGTGAAAAACAGCAAAACAGCACATCAAAAATGACATTTATTCCACACGCTCCCAAAGCCAACAGCGCTTTGAGCTAAACCTCAACCAGCTGCTTTTTTTTAATGTTCCACCACTGCAGCTGTGGCTACAACAGTCTATTCAATGTGAGTTTTACTATCTGATCGTGCTATGATGCATTAACTATTAAGCGTTGCGGCTGCTGAGGAGGAAGTTGAATCCAACTAGCCCAGCCACATCCTGAATACAACTATCAAAAGACTCAAGGGAAGAGGGAACACAATTTAAACTTAATCTGGATATTCTTGTTGTTGCATCAGCAGAGTCGTGCCCCGTGGTCGTTTGCAGCTCTGCAGCAATTCCCCAGTGGGGACACAATCTTACCAGTTATGGCCCTGATCTGAGACATCGTCTCCTCTGCATTTATTAAAAAACGGAGGCCTTTCCTGCCAGTCTGCTTTTGCCTTTCAGCTCTTCGAAAAGATTTTCACTTCGGTCTGGTGTCAGTGTGATGGAAATAATCTGCTTCAGCTTTAATTAGTGTGGCTGTCTTCATTTTGCACATAACACATGCTTCATTTGCGCTTGAATGTAACTCGAATATGAATCATTATTTTTGGCTTTGAGTCCCAGTATTATGACTTTTAAATGTTAGCACATGAATTGTGGATGGAATTTATTTGAGGAAAGCGGAGCTGTGGATGGGCAGATCCGTGTCAACACCTGACTAAAGCGACAGCTGTGGATGTTGATGATTTAGGGTTGAATTTTAGGGATTTGATTCATCTCATCCACCACCTGGGTTTCACCACAATGATCTGTATATGACTTAGGATGTTTGGATTCAAATAAACATTTGATATCTCAATCACTTTGTTCCTTTTCAATCTACAGTGACATCATTCATTTGTTGAGTGACATCATACCCGTCAAATATATTTCTGTTAATGTAAACACATCCTCCAGTTGTTACTGCCCTGTAATGTGCTCTATTTCTGAATCTGTTTTCCTGACAACTTATAATAATCAATAATCAGATTTATGTCAATATTCAAATGAACACACACACACATGCGCGCACACGCACAAATAATTTTAAAAAGAAAACTAAAAAGTATATTTACTTCTTATATAAATGTATCTGTAATGGGCCTGATCCTATAATGATTTATGTATTATATTAGGATCTAGATATGCTTTAAAAGAAAACCCAAGGTTAAATCTACAGGTAGGCGATTCAGAGATAGAACAAGTCACAGAAGTTAAATTATTGGGGGTAATGGTAGATAGTCAAATGTCATGGAACAGTCATGTAGACCAGATACTGCAGAAAATGGGAAGAGGGACGGCTGTAATTAGATACTGTAGGAAGTCTATGACTGACCAACTGCTCAGGCAGGTGGTCCAAGCTCTAGTATTGTCTTATCTAGATTATAGTTCTGTGGTCTGGTCGTGCACATCAATGCAAAATTTGACAAGGTTACAGATAGCTCAGAATAAAGCGGCTCGTCTGGCTTTAATGTTCATCCTGTACCAGTAGAAGTATAATGAACTCTCGTTTATCATGGTTAAGTGTGGAAAATAGAAATACTCATTGCTGTGTTTAACTAAGAGAGTAGTGGTGACTAAAGAACCAGAAATATTATATAAAAGATTTTTGTCATTTTCTGATGTACACAGTCATTCCACCAGACAGACGTCACTAAGGTTTATGTTGCCCAGGTGTAGAACTGCTTTAAAACAGAAAACAGTGACTTACAGAGCAATGGTGGCTTGGAACAAATTTTCTAGTAACAGATGAAAGTATGACCAGTTTTAAAAAGAAGTTGAATGTAAATGTATATTTGTTCACGCAGCAGGAATAGAGTTGATGCTTTATAAGAGCAGAGGAAGTCTCAATGATGAGGATGATGTTTTGTCACTGTCAAAAACAGTTTTTTTTCTTTTATAATTTGAGCTGATGTTATTGTTTTTGTCTTCTGTGTATGTTGAGAGAGTGTAAGTGTATTTTATTGTAAATATTGTGGATGTTGATGTGGGTTGGACCCCAGGAAGAGTAGTTGCTGTGAGAAGCAGCAGCTAATGGGGATCCATCAATAAATCAAATCAAATCAAATCAAATGTTATCAATACAACAACAACAACAACAACAACAACTACTACTACTACTACTACTACTAATAATAATAATAATAATAATAATGGATTAGATTACTACTACTATTACTACCCATACCCCTATTACTACTACCACTATTACTACAACTATTAATAATAATAATACTGGATTAGATTACAACAGCAACAACAACTACTGCTACTATTACTACTACCTCTACTACTACCACTACTACTACTACTGATAATGGAATAGATTTATTGTAATAGATTACAAGAACAACAACTACTTTTACTACTTCTACCACTACTATTACTACTATTATTATAACTATTAATACTACCAATAATAATGATGGATTAGATTCATTGGATTAGATTACTACTAATATTACTAATACTACTTCTTCAACAACAACAACAAAAATTACTACTACTAATAATAATAGATTAGATATATTGTATTAAATTATTACTACTACTGCTTACTACTATTACTGCTACTACTATAACTATTACTACTACTAATAATAGATTAGATATATTACTACCACCACTTACTACTACTACTGCTACTACTATCACTACTACTAATACTAATATATAGCTAACTAAAGATGTACGAGTGCATTTCTGTAAAACAACCAGAAGACTTGGATCTTCGGATCCAAACAAACAAACAAAAAACAACAAAGTCATAGAGAATTGTTGACGGTTGGTGCAACAAAAATAATGACACTCACTGTTTGTTGTTGTTGTTTGTTACCACATTAGACAAACTGGGACATGTTTTATGAACATGGTGTAAAGTTGACACAATCTTAAACTTTATGTTAGTTAACTCGATGCAACACAGATTCCTGAGCACAGGTACTATACTGTACTTATGGAAGTAAATCTTATCTTATGTTAAAAGTGGACGTAACTGCTTTCCTTACAATAAATCTCAAATAACTCATGTCTAAATAAAGTTATTTTAATATTCCTTGTAAATGTAAAACCTGTATTTCAAACCATGTTCAAAGGTTTTGTATGAATATCATCAAACCTCATCTCACCCACATACGTTCTGCACACTGGCACTGATGAGTCCACGCCTGCCAACAAGTGGCTGTCAGAGGGCAGAGAAAAATTAGAGAGAGATGACAAAGTCTAATTATCTTTCCCTAGTAGCTACTCTTTTTCCACTGGTTGATCACACACAGTTACAAAGAGTTGACAAGCCATCACCTCTGTCCTAAATGTCCTCCTTCGTGCACAGGAGACTTTGAAAATACTTTGTCCTGACATGACCCCAGGGGTGATCAGGCTGTAGAGAACGCCAGAGGCTCAAAGATTCTCACGACAAAGCTGCTTCATATCAGTTTAATAAGAAGTTTTCAGTAACAGAAGATGGAATCGGCGCTGCCTTTCTATGAAACTAAACCCCCTAAAGAGCTGAAGTGCTACCCACGTAGCTTAGCATCCCCTGCAATACTAAAAGCTATATTTATAACTTCTCATTTCTGTTTTGAGCCCACTTCCAGACAGAAGTTGGATCATCCACTCAACTTCCTTGACACACAGATTTAAACAGTCTACCTCAGTTATATAACTTGAGTCTGCAAATCAGTGTGAATATAAAAAAAGAGTGTTTCTTTATATACACCTGAACCTCAGTAAATTAGACCTGGTTTAAATATGCGTGACAGTGATAGTTCTGCTGTGCATACATTCAAATAGTAAAATGTTAAACAGCACAGCAAGGACAGAACCAACGTCTTCTTTCTAACAGCTGGGGACAACATTTTACAGTTGAGACGTCTGGCGTTGTCTGTCACAAATACTTACCGCAGTGACAACCCCTGAAAAGCCTACTGGTAGCAGTTAGATCTGCCACATGTTACTTGCTTTTGAATTGGGACCGTCTCTGTCACTCTCCCATGTCTTTTTCACTTTCTCATAAAACAACAAGCTATTTGCTACGCAGCCAGAGCGTAAACTTCATTGTCAGCAGATCCCAGCATGTGTCTTTCAAACACTGATCAAATGGCTTTTGAGATGTGGATTCCCCAGGAAGTGTACGTTGTTTTTTTGTTATCCAATTTGAGCAGTGGGTGTACTACACCTCGGCATAAAATTGGAATTATCAGTGTCAACAGAAGGAGGGGGGAAAAAAAAATCTCATTTTGCGCTATAGATATTGCGTTTGAATAAGAGTAGGGTGAGATTGATGTAGTGTGACAAAACAAATACAGAAGATATGCCACCAGGGAGCACTATAATGAAAGAACAGCTGAGAAGAGTGGGAGAATATGGTTTTGCTTGAGCATATCACTGTAATACGGCTGTGTGCGTCTGCTTGTTTTGAGCGTGCATGGTGAGCCCAGCGTGTGCACTTGCATGTCTCGTGTCCTGCTTACTGGGCCTGAGCCAACAGCGATGCAGCCTGAATTCGTGTTGCTCCATCAAAGCCCCTGGAGAAATTTCTCATAAGAACAGAGGAGAGACGTGCAAAAAGATGCCAGTTTCATTCAAGTGTATTAAATCCCTACACCCACAAACCAGTACACCCCACTGTGGCTATGTAATTTTGGCGGGTATAGTGGAGAAAAAAAAAAAAAGAGGAGTATTCATAAGACTGTTGTTGACACTAAAACAATATTGGAATGAAGAAAAAAAGAATGGCAACATGGCTCGGTGATTGGCTAGCGGAGGAACTCCCCTGTGTCCGAGCAGATATGTCTCTACTTCTCATCATGGCGGGGCAATTTTGTTCTGGTTATAGCTGCTCCATCTTCTCCCAAGCTACTCCTTATTTCAGCATTTCAATTTCCTCCCTTGTGTAGACACCGAGTGCTAACCTACTTCAGCCTTTCTCCCAGACAAGAACGGAGGAGGAATCAAGAGAGACGAGGAAGTGTTAGCATCTTGGCTGGTTCCTGATTCCGGTTTGAAAAATTATGAGATGCTGCTGCTAAGATCCCTGTTACCTGAACTGCATATATGCAAGACGCCAGAAGACTTTTTAAAAAATCTAAAAACAAAAATTAATTACTTGGGTATAGACCCCTTGACGCGTGATGTCACGCAGCCAAAGTGCTGGGGGGCGGGAAGACGGCACAGCCCCGCTGAGCCCCGTTGTTATTATCCGTCAATTGTCAATAAATTGAGCTAAACAGCGACAAAGTAAAATTTATCAGCATGTTAACACATGCAAGCTGCACAAATAAATGAAAGAAGGACAGTAACGTAACATTTCACTGGTTTCCAGCTGATAAAATCGAGAGGCACCTGGCTGCAGACACAAGATGGCGGACAGCCACTCTCGTACTACCGTACCGGAAGCTCTCTACCGGAAGTGACGTAATTCTCCGTACCGGAAGCGAATATCCTTTTTCTAGATTGGCTGTGGGGATTTCAAGCAAAATCAACAACCCTCCCCCTAACCTAACCCTAACCAATTCCGGTACAGTATACGGAGGTTGCTGTCCGCCATCTTGTGTCTGCAGCCAGGTACTCTTGATAAAATCACCAAAATCGGAGACTTCTAGTGGATTAATCATCACATCGTGGAGCCAAAGTCTCGTCACAGGTAAAAAAGTTAAATATCTGCCTCACATGTTAAGAGACAACTAGTTATAGCCATCTAATGACTTATAAGCCTTTGTAACCTGGTTAAATTTGTTTATTTTTAAATAATTAGACAAAATGTGTTCCGTAATCGGAGCAGGCAGCCATTAATGTCATTGATTTTATGTTTACTGAGCTCGTCAGGTAGGTCAAAAGTATAAAAATGATTTATTTATTTATTCATAAACTGTCCCTCCTGAGATCAGCCTGTTTGTTCGGGAGAGGACGGAGTTCGGAGTCGGCAGCTCTGTTTTGTGTTTCGGTTCACGGAGCTCATCAGAATAAACAGAGAATCTATTAAAAACTACCGGTGTCACGGTAATCCTTCAACATTAACCCGCACAACGCAGAAGAGATCGGATTACTTTTTCGTTTCTTCAGCTGAGTGAACTTACACTGGACTTTAGTCCAGACGGCCCGGTTCAGAGGCTAGCTCTACAGCTAGTTAGCTTATTCAAACAGATTTAAGATCTACTCCTCACATAAAGCTCTCAGTAACGTCGCCCCTCCTGACCTCTCCGCTCCTCTAAATCACATCACCTCTCCCGCTGTCTCAGACAACCGTTTCAAAGCATCGGGAGTTTTTTCCGTAGTCGTTCCCACCCTACGGGACACACTCTGGCTCCCTTCAGAAATCCGGAAAAAGTACGATAAGCTCACCTATTTAACCAAGCATTTAACCCCCGTTAATTTGTTTAACCTATTTGTCCGATGTGTTTTGTTTCCTGCTTCATTTTTTAAATCTGTAAAATGTCTTGGAGTTGTTAAAAGAGCTTTATTTTGTTAGTTTAAACCGCAGAGATACAGCTCTGTTTAGCTGCCGGAGCTGGACTTTTGCCCTCCAGCGACTGAGCTTGTCCAAAAGTACCCGGATGAAAACAATAACATTTAATGGGTCTATTGTCACGAAAAAAGTTTTGTGGGAACAAAAACCCCCTTTTCCAGTTAAATCCAAATTTCTTGTGTACTATATAGCATTTTATAAGAACTATCCTTTCTTAAATGTGTATAAATGCCTGTGTCAAACTGCTGCTGCTGAAAGGAAAACCACCCGCAGACCACATTTCACATTAAGAAATCTATTGCCAAACATAGGATCCTGTTAAGTGTTTTCACTCGGGCACAGCAGCTAAATAATGGAACACGAGCCAGGCATCTACCATGATGTCCTGTTCCTGCTACAGTAAAATGCAGCTACATTGATAGTCATTTATAACCCCAAAGAGCTCAATTGTCATTTATTATTAATTCCTTGAGTTAATTTTATTGCCCTGAAAAGATAACAGAGTTCTACCCTCATTAGCACACGATCAAATCAATTAAAACCAATCTAGTGTCAGTTTAATTGAGCTTCTCAGTGCCACCTTTACCGTCTTCTAGCACGGCGCTCTTGTATCATTAGATAACATGAGTCACAGAGGAAAAACCCCTCATATAGCTACCTCAGCCCTCTAAAGATTGGGCAATTTATTCTTCAGCCACACCTTTTTGTATAAAACTGTTAGCGTGCACATTAATCACTGTCAACTTGATGTATCTCCTTCGTCTCAAAACTGGATGTCACAACTGTATGTCAGTTGTTTTTGGTACATCTTTCATAATTCTTATTCTTACATCCTCTTCACAATATCTTGGCTCCCCTTCTCTCTCTTTTTTTAAGGTTTGAAAAGCATCGTATCCTCTCTCACCTGCCGAGTACCTTTTTTTTTTTTACTTTGACACTCAGAAAAAAAGAATCCTTCGCTTTCCCTGTTGCTCAAAAGCAGTAAAACATTTATCCACTTCTGAGACATCTTCCCCCTTGAGGGAGCCTTGAAATTGTCCTTCAAAGGCTTCCGCATACGCTGTTTGTGCTGCCTTGCATGTCCCCTAAAGACTACAAGAAGCATGAAAATGGATGTAAATTGACAAAAAAAACAACGATACAAATTAAAGCTAATTTGAACATGAAGTTCCCAGAGAGAACGGAACCTCTGGAATTATTCATATATTCTGACAGCCTAAATTTTTTTGAAAAATGTGACAAATGTAGCTGAACTTCCCTTTAGTTCCACGTTTATTTTTATTTTTTTCTTTGGATTTGTTTCATAACAAAGTTCTCCTGCACTTTTAGCTTCTCCTGGGATTCTCCATCTTGGGGAAATCGGATCAATATGGATCTTTATCCTATTCTGTTAAGGAAAAGAAAATCACACTATTGGATGTCTAAGAAGGACTAAAGTAACACTAACAACAAGCCAATGTACCTGTATATTTCTGCTTCAAGTTAAATTAATTTAATTTACTTTAATAGTTTCCTAAACAATAAACAAATAAGCAGGCTGTAATTAACTTCTGTGATAACAAAGTCA
Source organism: Callopanchax toddi (assembly GCA_006937965.1). Taxonomy (NCBI): domain Eukaryota; kingdom Metazoa; phylum Chordata; class Actinopteri; order Cyprinodontiformes; family Nothobranchiidae; genus Callopanchax; species Callopanchax toddi. The sequence goes on from SSNR01000017.1 coordinate 1,861,037, forward strand.
ATTGCAAAATTGCGTTCACCTTATTTACGGTCAATGCAGTTATCAACAAAATGCACATTTGTTTATGAATTTATTCAATTCAAATAAAGTGCTTGGAAATCAGAATCTAAAAATGCTAACTCATTAAAGGTGAGTGCACCATTACCCTCTCCTGCTGTGCAAAGCAAGGTGTCAGCCAGTGCCTTGCACTGTGACTGGGCTGAACTCCCTTCAGATCAAACCCCTGGCCTCTATCACTTCATAAGTATGATGCATGAGACAGGAAGATGGAGGATGGAGGTGAACTCTCTGCATCCGCAAAACCATCTGGGAGTAGAAATGTCCTCATACCTGCTGCCACTGTCTGAAAGGTCTGTGAAAGGTGGCCACAGTGCTGTGAAGGTACTCTCTCCCCCTTTTTATATATATATATATATATATATATATTTTTTTTTTTTGAAAGTGGGACATTGCTTTTCCCCAGAGAATGTAAGCTCCCTGCAAGTGTCTGCCTCTTTTCCTGAGCTGTGGTGTCTCTCAAAGTCTGCCCGACATTTAAAGGATTTGGGCCTTCAACTATCAAAGCGTCACATACTGAGGCAGGGACTGTGGGAGAGCTGTGGTTTCAGCACCGAGTTTGATCTGGCCTGCAGCAGTACAGGTCAGCCTCCCAGATTAGACGCGCTTTGGGGAAACACTTGAGATAAATCCACAGAAATTCAGGTAAAACAAATAATTTGTTCTAGCAGTTTCTTGGCAATTATAGACAGCCATGGGGTAAAGGGTTTGAATTGATTAGTGGCTAACAGATGCTTTCAGCTAGTGTTACTCTCACTGTGGGTGTAAGCACTGATGCCAGAACTGTAAATTCCTTCTCTTATTTCTGCCTTGTTTCCACGTCGAAAAAACAAAAAACAAACAAAAAAAACCTATGCACTTAATGTAAAATAAAACAAATTAGCTTGTCATCTACTGAGCAAAAATAACACGTGGAGCTAATAAAAAAAAACTAAAAAAAACTGGTGTAGCGTTACCAAATACGCTATAATCTGACCTCTGACCTGGTTGACCATCACAAACAATAATCCATCCTTTTCCCAATAACTTGGATAATAATGACTCTTTACTAGGTTCTAACCTGAATCAACATTCTTCCAAGGGTTCGGTCGTTCCGGAAGACCTCACGGGACTTTTATAGTTACAATAACTCAAAGAACTTCTGATGTCCTTTTATAAATTACATGACACTTTAATCTGTTACAGAAATGCCTTAATGTGATTAATGCACTTTCTCTTACAGCACTAAGAATGTTTGATCCAGTTTCAGTATTATTTCATATTTCTACTGTGCTAAAAGTAAACCAGTATTATTCTTATTTAGCTGGTATCTCAGAGGTTAAAGGTTTGAGTCACGTGATCTTGGTAACTCTCCTGATTGGTCCATGTAACATAGGACTCCATCTTAAGCTTTCCGCTAGCTGATCCACAGTTTGTTCTCATCAAGCTCCGATGAGTCACGTTCAGCTGTTTTTCTACGCTACACAGCTGAATCTGTCAGAGTCGACAGACCCTGCAGGCCAATCCTCTATTCCCCCTGAGGAAAGACAACATCCGTCTTTACTCTCTCTCTCAAACATGGGGACTCCAGCCTGTGATGCCACGAACCAGCCATGGCTCTGCTGAGCTTCCGGATCCCGGACGCAGCTGGGCGCCTGCCGCGGACCGGACGGTCCCCGGACAGCCAGGACGGGTCAGAGGGGGGTCACCCGCTTCCCAACGGTCCACTCCACCCCGCCAGCCTACGATCCACTCGGACCGGTGGCGTCGGTAAGAACCTCGGTCTGGTAAACCAAAGGCCTGTTGATAAAGCTAACAACTAGCTCACTCCAACACGTCCACTGATTTACCACGTAACTTCCTCCATTCACTCCTTAATCTAAATTAACAACCCCAAGTCTAAACATCACCGACTCAAGCCGTTAAACTCAAAGTAACCTTAACTTCAGAACACCACATCACCGTGTTGACCAGCTTACTCCTTTCTTACCTCACTGTTAAATGTTTGTACTGTCGTCAGCTTTTGTAATAAAGTTCCACAAAGATTTTATTCACGCCTCCGACTTCCATTCGTCAACAAAAAGGTACGTAAGTTAACTCACTGCTATTAGATGAACCTAGTCAGTCCTGTCGAATTAATTCCAGCTATAAGAAAAGGTATCAGGTTCAGAGAAGCCGCATAAATCCTTAAATAGTCTGAATGATTCACAGAAGGTGTGTATAATAAACTCAAACCGTTTATTCCACTACACTGGAAATACTCTTGCATTTTTCTATAAATGATCTAAGTCAGATATAGGAAACTCCCAGTGTTAAAAAGCGATTCGAATGAGAACAAAAGCACTAAGGTATATACATCTATCCGTGGAAAGCCTGGTCTCAACCCTGGCTTACTTAACAACTTGAGTACAACTTCAACATCCACTTTTCTCTTTAAAACACTCCAGAACAAGCTGCTGCCTCTCAGATCTAAACCACATAGAATCTTGATGACCTCTCTGATTAGTACTTGACTGAATCCCCCTGAAACTACACCACAGACCTCCACTGAACTACAAGCGATTCTATATTTTTTTTGTAAACTCTGAGCTTCACATCAATCTTTTCCTTCAGGAATTTCGTGCCTTCCGACATCAGAAGGAGAGATATTTATAAATCTCAGATAGGGGGATGTACGCGTCTTGAAGTTTCAGCGTAAACTGATGGTAAGTACAGCATCTGAATGTTTTATACTTTAGATCTGAGCATGAGTGAATAGTGATTTCAATATCGCTTCCAAATCATCCTCCTTTAGACAGAAGAGAATAAACTTTAAAATGCATCACATTTGTTTGGGATTTAAACACCGGCTGTAGCTGTGCGTAGATCGAACAGCGGTCTCCATGGCAACCTGCTCCTTCTGGCCTGACATGCAGTTATGAACTCAAAGGAGTGCACTATTTCATAAAGGTCTAACTAAGATGCCACTGACTAACACTGCCCTGTACTAAAACAATGCTGCCTGCACACACACACACACACACACACACACACACACACACACACACACACACACACACACACACACACACACACACACACATCGAGAGAGGCAGAGACAAAAAAGGCAATAATATTAAAGCCTCTGGGAAAAAATTAAAAACAAACATATATCACTGCTTCTTTTATTCAACAAAACACGTTTCCATGTAGTTCTTAATTCATGCCCGGCACCTCAGGAAAAAATACATAAATTCAGCATCACAAAACAAACACTGAGACACTCACAGGTTTCTGTTACCACACACCTCATTGAGCAGTTAGAACCAGTAATGTGAGCTCCGCCAGTGGCCCCGTTTGGTTTGGTTCTGGATGTAATTGCAATTTAAAGCAAGTTAACCACATTTTCTGATGATTTACCTCAAAGTGATCCACGTTAACTGATGGTTTGCATAGAAATCACATAATTAGAGCCCTAATATTGTTCTTTAGGCACTAGAAGTGTCCACGCACGAGTGAAATGGTGAATTTATGCACTTATTCGATGGGATAAGGTTTGTGCCAAAAGGATCAACCCAAAAATAGAGTCACTTAGAAAATAAATTTTATAAAAAAGCAAACAAAAAGAACATTTCAGAAGCAAAAGTGTGGGGCGGAAAAACCCTCTATAAACAAAATAAACTGATTTTAAAAATTTTAAACCAAAAACTTATTATTACTTTTTAACAATTCATATTTTATTCTGGTTCTATTTTAATTCTGCTTCATTTAGACTATTTAGGCTTTTATTCTGAAGGGCAGGTTTTAATTGTGCTGCTCCTCAGTTTTTCTTCTGCTCTTAGTTTTTGCTTTTGAAAGAAAGTCTCAGTGGGAGGGGCTTTCCATCTTCAATCTCATTGGTTATGAGGGTTTGGAGTAGGTGGGTCCATAGTATCAATTTCAAACACTAGAACCATAGATATCATATATAGATAGCTCACCCGCGCTGTTCGTCAATGGACCCTGACGTCCCTACGTCGGCGGCCATCTTAGTTCGTACAGCTGCCCCATTTCTTACACTGGTGTCAATGAAGCATGTACTAATAAATACATCTAACTTGCTCAATTTTTAACCGATTTTCAAACGGTTTGCATTTTTATAAATGTCAGAGACGTGGCTGTGAATATATATCAAAATATAACGATAATGGTCGGGAAATTTATAAATTGTAAAAGTATCAAATCTCAAGTCTATACATAATAAGGTTTGTAAGAAAGTAACCCGTTTGTAAATCCATTCATTTTTAATCAAGTTATGAGTGTTTTTAGTTAAGCTGATCGCTCACCTTCCATCTGCTGCCATAGAGAGCAGAACGTCAGCTGTACGAAGCAAGATGGCCGCCGTGTAGAGATGCTGTAGAGTCCCACATAGGGCATCTAGTGATATATATGATATCTATGACTAGAACCACCTACTCCAAACCCTCATAACCAATGAGACTGAAGCACTTGAAAGCCCCTCCCACTGAGACTCTTTCAAATGCAAAAACCCAGAGCAGAAACAAAATCAAGGTGCAGCAAAAGCAAAGAGCTGTCGGCAGAACAAAAACATGCCTTTCAGAATAAAAGCCTAAATAGTCTGACTGAAGTAGGATTAGATGAGATCCAAAAAGGTGTGTCAAAGAAATAAAATATGAATTTTAGGAAGTAAAAGTAAGTTTTTGGTTTAGAAAAAAAAAATACTTATGAAATAGTTTATTTTGTTTTTAGAGAAATAATTTCTTTGGTTTTGAATTTCACACTTTTGCTTCTGAAATGTTATTTTTGGTTGCTTTATTTTGATGTATGTTGTGTGTAACTGTGTTTTTTAGTTTTGGCACAAACCTTATCCCATATTATTCTTACAGGACTTGATTACAGTACTGGGGGCCAGGTGGTACAATTCTAAAAAGATCCTCCTTAAAGGTCATTAAGATAAGCTTGAATAATTATTTTGTGGTTTATTTGTGATAAGCACCTTGCATGTCTTTTCAAACAAATTCAATCAAACCTTTTGCTGGTGATAGGGCGACAGTAACAATTAATCAGCAGACGCTTTTCGTATGCTTAATGTCGAAGCGGCAATTGTGAACTGTGTGCAAGCCCTGAATCTTTATATGGATAAATAGCACTGGGACAAATTCAATAAACATCCACGAGATAAACAAATAAAGTGAATATCTACAGTCCCTTGGTGCTACTGCTTACCATTCCTTTCATCCATCCCATTCACATTACAATGCCCTGAGATATTTGCACATTTTTTTTTGCATTTAAACTAAATAAATTTTACTGATCCCACATCATGCCCGCAAGACTCCACTTTATGATCATGCTTACAAGTAAATTTTTTGCTCTAAATTAGTAAGCGCTTTTACTTCAAATGCATAATCAAATAGCTTCCTGCTGGTGTGGTTGACTTTTCTGGTCTTCTCCATTACAACAATGACTATAAAACATAGCGTGCTACTCAGATATGCAATACACAATTTATTACTGCACTACGAACAAAGCAGCAACAATAAAATGATGGCAAGTGGTTTGCTCTCTTTTACCACTTAAGAAACTGCTTTGTGGGGGAAAAAAAATGAAATATACATACGCAGTCCATGTTAAGTTGTCAAAGCAAAATGATGTAGCTTAAAGCGACTAAAGGATCAGAGAGTGAGAGCGGGCTGCAGTGATTTCCAGCTAAACAGAAGCAAGTCTACTGAGAAATCGCCTTCCACAAAAAAGCCTCCTGTGGTCTGCGAGAGAGCGCGACAGAGCGTTAATTACCCAGGCAACACATAAGAACAAGGTAAAAGGCGTGTTAATGAAATACTAATAAGGTTCCAATTTGAGTCCTTCGGCTTTGCCATCCTCTACAGTGATCTCAAGGACTCCAGTTCCTTCCTTGACTGGTCTCTTTTATTGCTAATTACTACCGTTCACATGACAGAAAGCAGTTTAGAAACCATTATTGCCAGGGAGGGAAGCCTTTATGTGTCGTCCTTTGATGAAGGACACGCAGCCCAGTTTACTTTTTGTTAGAAATAAGAGACAGATTAAAAAAGAGAGAGATAAACCCCTTTATGTCACCAAAAGAGAATTGGTTCATTGTTTGCCAATTTACCTTCACCATTTGGACAATGGCTATGATAGTCTATGTCAGCGGTTCCCAAACTTTTTTTGATGCGCACCCCCTTCTATGTCCCAGCCGTGTTCACGCACCCCCAATCCCCGGATGGAGATCTTTGACATTTGAACAAATTCCTGGTACCTACAAATCATTAACGTAATAAATTTTCGATACTTTTGAGTGTTTAATAATTAAACCATATGTAACCGAGGATTACTGTGAGAGTCACGCGTCCTACGGTCAGTAAATGCACCTCGCATTTCCATGTGATGCGCTTATCTTGTAAAAACGGCAGGTGTGTATGGGGGAGTGCTGATCAAATGTTTGGAAGTCAGCAGGAGGTTACTACACTGGTTTAAGCTGATGATTCACTTAACTAACTGCTTAGTGTTTTTAAATGAACACCCAGCTCCGTTAGCCATTAGCTCATCGGCAGCAGAAAGTAGCGCTGCATCTTTAGTAAAAACAAAAGAAACAAAGAAAACGACTCACCATGGAGTTGATTAAATAAGGACACACATGGAATCAATCAGCAGAGTTGTTACAAGCTGTCAAGAAGGATTCTTTGAATAAATAATATCCATTTGATGAGGTAAACAGTCCAGCAGCTCCTCAACTTTGCCCCGGAACTAATAGTAAAAGTCATTGTTGCCTTCAAAATAAAGGTCTGCTCGAAAGGGCATGATTGACAGAAAAAGACTCAGAGTTCCTCCAAATATTGTCCCACAGCTCCACACAATGATGGTATACATGTTTATTTACGCATTTTTACTGAGTGGGGAAAAAAACACTGTAAATGTGTAATTATTTCAAATTTCCGCCATTACAGTTTTCATCTTGCACACCCCCTAGTGGCAGCTCAGGAACCACAGTTTGGGAATCCCTGGTCTATGTATTGCTTTTTGAGTGCATCAGCAGTATTAGCTGCAAGGCTAAGTAACATTTTGTCAAATTTCCTTGCAGCTTCCACAATAACAAAACAAAACGGGGGAAAAAAGGAACTTTAGTCGGTGTTGGGTCCTGGGAGTTCTCTGGTAACTGCAAATCTAAGGCCGGGATCTACAAGAGAAGTAATGAAATTTCCACTACGAGCATCCTGCAGGACCAAAGTGCCATTTCACAAGCCTGTGCACCACAATGAACCACAAACTGATAACATAAGTCAAAAGGAAACTTTAACTCGTGAAGTGTAGCAAGTGGAGGAAAGGCAGACAGCGATGGAAGCTATTCTCAAAGACATTTGAAGATACAGCAATTTCTCTGAGGCAATCATTTGATGCTCTCATCCCGTGATGGCTGAGTGTCACTACTTTCGCGCGCCCATCACTCAAGTGCATCCAGCACTCCAAGAAATTGATTGTTGGAGGATAGAACTAGAATGGTACACACATAGAAAAGTATACATTTTTATAGGGATAAAACTGTTTTCTCAGCATGGTAACTCAGCCGGAAGACACTTTTGTGGTTGACGGTTCCAGGTGTGAAAAATGCGGTAATTTCACAAGTTTGTAGGCAAAGTTAAACAAAATTAAACACAAAGAAAACAGCTTGTCAAAAAGGTAAGCTGCTCATTTTTTGTGTTCTGCTAAAACACATTTGTGTTTCTTACTATTCTACAAAAGAGGATGTTGATTTTTTTTTTATAGAAGATTCAGATATTAAAATGTTGGTTTTTATTATGTTTATGCTGCAGACCCCTTAACTTCTGTGATATCTTCTCAAATTACACAGCAGCTGTGCTCTGTAAACCTCTTTTTGAGTCCTATACTTCCCCGTATCAGGTACAGAAATGGATTAGTTCAGCAGATTATTTGCCTCCTCTGAGCAGGTGCCCTATAATCATTGTAGGCGCCACTGCAATGATTACAACAGACTGCACCACCAAAGGTTTTATTTCTCCTGGTCTCGAACATTCACAGCAGCGCTTTGCATTCAAATGACTGAAGGTCAGATGAGGTTTAGTGTGTAATGAACAACTCAGTTATTACTATGGTCCTTGTGAAATGGCTTTAAATAAATTAATTCCTGCAAAGCGTTACATGAAAGGGTCTTAAGCATTCAGGCACATGCTCTAACAACGTATGAGCGTCCGGCTCAATGCCAACATGTTGTCATGTTACAATATGTTCATTTTCTTCCAAAATAGCGACATAAACCTTTAGATTGTGGTAAATTTAGTCACGCTAAGCTTTAGGAAGATGCACTGGACCCTAAAATAAACCTCTTTTTACTGAGCCCAGTCTGTGAGTCAGCATCTTTGGAGGCTTTTGCACCGTTTTACTTTTTTTTTTTTCTACTTTGAACTAAAATGGCAGATGGTTGGACGTTATTTCATTATTTTACAGACAAAAATGATCCCAATTAAATCTTGTTTTGCAAATCTAAATTCTTCCCTTGTTCCCTTTTCTTCTCTTCATGACCTGAGATACATTTTGCGCCGACAGCTTCCCGTAAAAGCCTTGCTCTCTATTGTCTTTTTGTTTCACCCTCTTCATTTAGAGTAGCAGGCAAGTCGAAGTGTCTAAGACTGTTGGTAGTGCTTTCACAGCTAGGTCAATAATAATTATGTTCATAATGGGTTTCTAGCTGGTTTCAGATAACCTGCGGATGATGGAGAAAAAAATAAGAAGATTACCGTTCGCCTTGTGGTGAATAGGCAAATATAAGACTGTTATGGAATAAACGGTTAATATTAGAAAAGTGATCAAATATATTTTTAACTTTAACTCTTATTACTTTTGTATAACCTTTTAAAAGTCCATGTAGTTTGGTGGAAAACCATCTCTGCTTGTTTCAGGTTAATAAATGATGTCAGAACTATTATGTAAAAAACACAAGCTTCTGATTTGATTCTGTGTGAGCAGGATAAGCAGATAAAACATTGAAGGAAACTCGTTGTCAAACTAAACAGTGCTGTGTTGCTAAACCATTTTCTGTGTGCTTCTTCAACATGTCTGCTTTAAAAAGATGCCATGCTTTGCTTATTTTGGCTCCCCCTGGTGTTAAATCACTGCCGTAAAAACGTTAGCACTAGGGATGTACCGATACCACTTTTTTCAAAACCGATCCGATACTTAAATCTGAGTACTCGCCGATACCGAGTACCGATACCACACCAAAAAAAATGCAACAAATTGGAATACAGGTTTTATTTTTTCTTCTCTGCTTTTTACAACAAATAACTGAGTTAGATAAAAAAAAATTAAAATATATTAATAAAAATGATCACAAAACTAAAATGTAAGGTGAAAAATAAAAATTTTCTGTGATTTCACTGTGAAATTATTGCAGTTTTCCACATTTTAACCAAATAAAATGAACTATTTGGCACCATCTCCACAACCCACACTGTTCCTCTTTAGCTCAATAGCTCCCCCTAGTGTTCAATATAGGAAACTACAACAGAAATCACAAGTCACAGACAGTGAAGCCACTGGTGTCGGTTCCTGGTATCGGGTAACTTTAACTGGTATCGGTATTGGGCCGATACCAGTATCGGTATCGGTGCATCCATAGTTAGCACCATTGTTTTTGCTCAGAAACACCTAAATCTAACTGTTGAAATGTCTCCTCAGCCTTCATTGTTTTCTACATGAGTGCACTGAAAAAAGAAAACATTGGTTTAACCTAAAAAAACAGGTGTCTAACTTAAAAAAAATGAAGTAATCAGTCACAAGTCATTTAATTAGGTTTATCCAAGTTAATCTTTTAAAGTTTACTTTGAACAAACTTAATAAATTCACTTTGAAATAACCTAATTTAATTACTTGTGACCGGTTACTTCAAAAAAATTTTTTAAGTTAGACCCATTATCTTTTTACAGTGTGGTTATTTACTCCTTCAAAGAAATCAGCTGTGTTCAAGCAGGGAGAGATGGAAAAAAAATCAGGAATCATGAGCTAAAAACACTCCGGAGCTAGCATAACAGCTAGCCACTTTGGGTTAGCCTAACCCTCGAGAGATACGTGACTTTGTGAGACTTCAGGGCCAGAGACTCAGAAGTTACAAACGTGGTATTCTGGATCCAAGCAGCAGATGGAGCTGAGTGACTTTCATTAAAGGGTCAGATTAGCACAGACTGGATCAAGGAAAAGATTAAAAAACATGAAAAAGTTGCTAAGTATGCCTTAAAATTTTCAAATATGTTCTTTATGTTGGATTAAATGGTACTAAGTGTTCTATGCATTTTTTTAAATTACATTTACTTGGCAAAAACATCTACTGCCAAAATAAAACAGATTTAAAATATTTCAGCTAAACAAAAGAGGTCTGTTGTCGTCGACCAGATTGTCTGAGGTCACTCGGCACCGTGTTTGTGCTGTGAGATGCCTTTTGTATGCAGTCTTGTTATGCAAAGAGATCTCCTGCTGCATCCTAAACGTAGGATCTATGTGATTTTTTAAAAATCTTTCTTAGAGAGTTGGGAAGGGAAAGATGGGCATCCGCCTCGTTTGCATTCTGCTCAGGATGAACGATTCAGGGCCTGTCAGGGAAGAGCTTTCTCCTCTGTGGTGCCTTTGAGAGCTTGGGAGAAAGAGATGCATGTGAGGAGTTCTGAAGTAGGGTGAACTTCACACTCGCCTAATCTTGAGTTCGGATCAGTCTGTCGTTCAGCGGAAGCACCAGCCAGCAGACCTGGCACTAATTCAATCACTGATTCTTGATTGGCAGGGGAGCAGGCTGGAGCCCTTGGGAAGCGAAAAAGTATCTTTTGTCCTTAAAGAAAGATAGAGGGTAGAAAGGCTGACTCTATTCTGACTGAACCAGACCAGTGGCTGCCATGGGGTGAGCGAACAAACAATTACATTAAGAGGAAAAGAACACCACATTAGCTGGTTAGTCTTGTCATCTTTGTTTTTCCACACAAGCTAACCTTGCTGTAGACCAATTATTAGCAATACAGCGACATGATTTTTGACTTTTCTTTTTAAAGTCAGACACGTTTCTTGTATAATAATTAAAACGCTGAATGAAAACACACTCAAGTTAATTGATTCTCTATAAAATGTTATTTGATTGCTACAAGTCCAACAGGCCATAAACAAAATCAAACCACAGCAAAATGTCATCAACTAAATATGAATAAATGTAAAGACAATCAGAAAGAAAATTCAACTGAAACACTCACTGAACTGAAAAATGGCCCCTCCAGACGAACGTGATTAATATACAGAAAAAAGTTCAACATAAAACAACCACAGTTCATAAATACTTACATTTAATTCAATCAAAAGTTTTATTTCATCATTTTATAGTTGTATTATGGTTCTCTGGAGAACAACATGATCAAAAGTGGAATCCGCTGAAACATTTTTAAAATACTTTTCGAATGTTTTCCTTGTTGCCTCTGACCTGACAACCTTCAGATTACCACCACGTCTCATCTGCACAGGACACATCATTATATTTATATAACACCAATGTTTGTCTACTAGTGTCAAATTATTAGGTATACCGCAAAAGAAAACCTGTGACATAGGGCTGGGCGATATGGCCTAAAAATAAAATCTCAGATTTTTTTCTTTTTAATTCGAATTACGAATTTTTTCCGATTTCCCCCCCTACACATACAAATGGCAGATGCGGAAAAAATGGACGGAATCACGGCAATTCCCAAACAAAATGGAATTCGGTATAAAACGTGGAATCTCACGGAATTCTCTTTTATCTGCAAATCAGTAAAGAAAATAATATTTTTCTAAGTGTTTTGGCCACCGCCGCCACCGTACCTGCGCACGCAGAGCGCAGCTCTCCTCTCCACACAGAGGGAAAAAAGACGGTCCGCTTCGACAAAGTCTCACTGAAACACCTCCAGAAAATTCAACACTGCGAAGTTTGGTGCAAAGCTCAGGGCAGAACAATATCCTGATTACCTTTATGAATCTGAAGAATGACTTCTCTTTAAGTTTAGTCGACAGACAATGGACTGGCAGCGTAATGTGATGAGCTCCGAGTCAGAGTCACGTCTGAAAACAGGCAGCAGCGTGGAGCCGGTCGAACCGTATACGGAACATTCAGCTAAATTAATAGAAACGAGCCGTGAGGTTATTGGAATTTGGGAAAAGATCAAACGGATTTTATAGGGCCCTATATGTGCAAAGCGACTGCTTCGGTGATTGTTTTTGCTGTTGTTGTTGTCGCTAGCAATAATGCTATGTGGAACTAGCTCTACGGAAGCTCTGGGGAGCCAAAAATATGCCATTACACAAAAACTCGATTTACTTGTTTTTTAAATCGCCTGCAACCAAAAATTCAAATTAATTAATTCAATTGATTTATCGCCCGGGCCTACTGTGACAGCACTAATCAATGTGGACTATTTTGACAAGTCTGCCTCAAACCACTTCCGGTCTTAAAGGAATATTTTGGTCATTTTGAAATTATTCATCAACAGTCAGTTGTAAGTATCCATTCCCACTGGTGACATCACTCAAAGCAGTGAGAGTCTTTAAAAATAGGAAGAGGGCCTCTGACTGGAGCAATGGTCAAGAAAAGTCAAATTGACTAATGAGCTACTTCAGATCATGGTCAAATAAAAAATTTTCTGCATTTAGAACAATTTGCTAGTTTTAAGGAATCTAGCAAAGCAAATTGTGCTTACCCCATTGGCAGATTTTTTTTGCTCAAATCTAGAAAATTTGATCATATTTAAGAAGATTTGGCCTATTTCAAGTAGGGCTATAAGAATATATTTTCTTTTTAGACAAAAATAAGTCAAAATGTCTAAAAACAAGGCTATTTTACTTTGTTAGAAATCAGTTTTTGCAATTACAGTGAGAAATAACCTAAGGCTCAATGGAAAATAAATATTTGTTTTTCCTTTTGATGAAGATAACATGAAAAAAATGCATCTTTGAAAGTGAGATATCTTGCTACTATCTGGTAGCTTTTTTCCAGATGCAGGCAAAGAGTTTAAACATTCTCAAAATGTGAAACATTTTAATGGATAATTCAGATGCTACACTGCAAAAACTGATTTCTAAGAAAGTTTTTTAAAGCCTTGTTTTTAGACATTTTAACTTATTGTTGTCTGAAAAGCAACTATACTTGAAATAAATCAGATCTTCTTAAATATGGTAAAAATTTGATAGATTTGAGCAAAAAATCTGCCAATGCGGTAAGCAGAAGTTGCCTGGCTAGATTCTTAAAAAATAACAAATTGTTCTGCATTTAAAATAATTTGATAGTTTTAAAGAATCTAGCAAGCAAATTTTGCTAAAATCTAGAAAATTTGACCATATTTAAGAAAATGTGGCTTATTTCAAGTAGGGCTGTAAAAATAATCTATTCTTTTCAGACAAAAATAAGTTAAACATGTCTAAAAACTTGGCTTTTAAAAACTTTCTTAGAAATCAGTTTTTGCAGTGTAGATCAATTCATTATTATGTTTGTCATCAGTGGCGGCTGGTAAAATTTTTTTTGGGTGGGGCACATTTTTGCTAGTCAGTTTTCAGATGCAGAAAAAAAATCACATATCACCACTAGGGCAGGGAATTTCACTTCTTCTTCCTCTTGGGACTGGTGGGGCGGCGCCCGAGCGCCCCCTACGGACGGGCCGCCACTGTTTGTCATCCAAACAATAAAAGGAACTGATTATTAGCAAACGCTGGCTTTATGTTGTATAATTCGACCCAACAAATTGTTATTGACAGAATCAAACTTTTATTACGTAATTTAGTTCTATTTGCTATTCACAATGTATTCTATCAATCAAATTTGATTTATAAAGCACTGTTCATGCCAGGGGCAGCTCAAAGTGCTATACAGATTTAAAACCAAAAAAGTAAAACCATTTCATAAAAATAAAAACAGTACCCC
>SSNR01000017.1:1875018-1888379 GCA_006937965.1 Callopanchax toddi
CCCCCCCCCACACTTCTAAATACCAACATAATAATAATAAAATTGACTAAATAACACTGGACTGAGCACAGAAGAACCAGGTCAGGAGATGCGACTAGAAAGATGGGTCTTGAGCCTGTTCTTAAAAACATCAACACTTCTAGGACGATGACATCATTTTGTTGAGAAACTGTGTGCAGCTAGACGTAAACAATGCCACGCCTGCGCTACTTTTGTTTGTAATTTTCAAAGTAAAAGCAACAAAAACGATGACGTAAGTTTTCATTCTTTTCCGAGCGAGAAAACGAGCTGAGAGTTCAGCGGAAAACCAAGAGTTCAACCAATTTTAACACAATGGACAACGTATTTAAATGAAAATGACAGTGCGGGGTGTTGATTAGCTCACTATGGTTACAGAGACACGGTCTGAGTTTTAACAATGCTTTAGTTTCAACGTCCTCATGAAAGCAAAGAAAAAGGAATCTGTGAGCAGGGTTTACTAAACTGAGGGAGGAGATTTTTATGCTTCAAATTAACTTCAGTGCTTTCTATTTGAATTGGCACTGGCTGAACAAACACCAGCTTTTTAGGTCCGATCGCCTGAATTTGTCCATGTGGCTTTCTTTATTTTCAGATGCATTTTGAGTTTTTTCTTCATTAATCTCTCTGTTGTTGCGCTTGGGTTCAAAAAGCTGAACGAAAATGCAAATCATGAAATGCTGGACGGAGGGCCAAGACCGAATGAAACTATTTACCCAGAAAGCATTGCAACGTAAAAGAATGGACATACAAGTGAAGTAAAATGTACATTTTAAAGAACTAAACAGTCTTGAATATTTTTAGGACACCGTTTTAATAACTGAAGCAAATGTGTATCAAACAAGGTCCAGAAGGCCTTCTGATCAGAGACCCTTTTAACTAATGAGGGCAACATCTATCCCTCCAGGTGAAGTTCTGTGTGTGCACCAGTAGTTTCACACAGTCCATTTACTTTCTTTTAATCTGCTGATGAGGTTTCAAACTGGTAAGTTGTTAAAACTCAGCTGGATTTGTGTTCATTTTATTAACTCCAGCAACTTCACATTTTATTCTTTATAGTTTAAAGACTCAAAGTCAGGTCACTGGGATGTTTTATGATATTCTAGAAATAAAAAAAAGCTGTCCCACTGACATTTTGCATTGGGCTTATTTTCGAGCTTAGATTTAGTCAAATTAGAGACGAATTTACTGTCAGGTTATCAGTTCTAAAAACACAAAGCATCATGGTGAAAATATATAATCACTCAGTAAAAATGTACTCGTTCACCATCAGGGAAGGTTGGATTTGCTGCTTCTCTTTGCCCTCCTGATGCCTCCACTGGAGGTGTTGGGGATCCACCCCACTGGGAAAAGATTAGGTCCGAGATGAGAGACGAGTTCACGCCTCTCAGGTTGGTGGACGGATGAATGGGTGTTAATTTAAAATGTCACATCGCAGAGAAAGTTTTATCCTGCATTATCTTTTATAGTTAAATATAATTTCTTAAAATAAAATGAACGTTATTATTATAGGTTATCTGTTTTTAGACAAATCTAGGCTGAGACTGGATGGGTTTCACTGCAAAAACTGATTTCTAAGAAAGTAAAATAGCCTTGTTTTTAGACATTTTGACTTATTTTTTGTCTAGAAAGAAAATATATTCTTACAGCCCTACTTGAAATAGGCCAAATCTTCTTAAATATGGTCACATTTTCTAGATTTGAGCAAAAAAATCTGCCAATGGGGTAAGCACAATTTGCTTTGCTAGATTCCTTAAAACTAGCGAATTGTTCTAAATGCAGAAAATTTTTAGCCTGGTAAACCAGACTATATATGTGGATATATACGTAGACTGGCCACGGTCCACTGAAATGACTCATTCATAGAGGCGGGACCAACGGTTGTCAATCAAACCGACTTCACATGCTATTGGATAGCGCTAGAGCCATTTAGCAACAACCGGAAACAGCTGATAGATTAAACTTTTACCGTATCCCGTCGGCAAAGCAGCCAATAAATCCTCTTTCAAAATAAAAGACTTTAGTGCCTCTATCTGTTCACATCTTAAAGAAAAGCCCAAATCTAAATAGTCTAAAGTTCATAATAAAGACGTTTCAAACGAACGCGGTGCCATGTTGCCGCCATGTTGTTTAAATTCAGCTGGAGCGCTGACGTCATCGGCTAATCCCGCCCTCCAACCTGTTTAGGCATTGTGATTGGCCCGGTACGAAACTGACCGGACCAATCAGTGGGCTGCAGAGGTTCCAATGAGTGTGGCTAGACCAAATTTCTGCAGAGCAGAGCTGACGGTCTAGTATACTAGGCTAGAAAATTTTGCTAGTTTTAAGGAATCTAGCCAAGCAAATTTAGCTTACCCCATTGGCAGATTATTTTGCTCAAATCTAGAACATTTGACCATATTTAAGAAGATTTGGCCTATTTCAAGTAGGGCTGTAAGAATATATTTTCTTTTTTGACAAAAAACAAGTCAAAATGTCTAAAAACAAGGCTATTTTACTTTCTTAGAAATCAGTTTTTGCAGTGTTTATTTTAAATTTGTATTGTATTACATACATTTGGGCCTCTTTTAATACTAGTTTGTCTCACTACATCTTGGAGAATGAAAACATTAAAATGAATGT
The DNA here is from genome assembly GCA_006937965.1 of Callopanchax toddi. Classification (NCBI taxonomy): domain Eukaryota; kingdom Metazoa; phylum Chordata; class Actinopteri; order Cyprinodontiformes; family Nothobranchiidae; genus Callopanchax; species Callopanchax toddi. The sequence continues at coordinate 1,877,659 of SSNR01000017.1, forward strand.
GTTATTCTTTAGGAAGCCTTTGGTGTTTTAACAAGTAAGATGAAGATGAGTTTAAAAAAAATCTGGATGTGAGGAACAAAGGATAAAGGATCCGACAGGAAGTAAATGACTGCTGGGATCTGCTCAAGCCAATATTTGGTTTGTGCCTTCAGGGAGGGGAGCAAACAGTCAGCTGAAACAATTTAAAAGTTGCACTGTCAGTGATGCACCATGGCAGCTCTATTAGAGGAGACTGAGAAAGAAAAGATCTTTTATCTACATTGGTGATAAAACTAACATCAAAACCATCCATAAAACGTCATTTTAACTGAGGCCATCCAGACTGATGCTGATGAAAGTCACTCAGCTCAGGTTTCAGTCATTAGCACTGGTTCCAGTTATGTGAATATTCCCAGGTGCGTTGACAGATATTAAGGTGGTGTTTTATGTACTAAATTTTACTGTTTTTATACTAAACATTATATTATTGTCCATTATTTGGCAATTAATTTTATGAAATTGTGATTTATAAAGACACACTGACAGGTACTTTAGCTTTTTGCATCTGTAGGGGAAAGTCAAGCTCGTTAAATAAATGCAAACTGCTCTTCCTAATCATTAAGTTGAAGAAAAAAACCAAACCTGAACAATGTATTTAATTAAATTAATTCAACTGCAGAATAAAATGTTTTACTTTAACAAAGTAAGTTGGTCATAATTTCATTTCTCCATTAACTGTTAAATTTAATCTAATTCAAATTCATAAACTAAACATAAAAAGGTACTTTTAGCTTACTTAAAAGACTTTTCTTTTTCCTTGGTGACATTTTGAAGATTTGCTCAACTTGAAGTACTTTTACCAATAAGTATGTACCCCTTGTTTTGTTAATTCTTCTCTGAAATACTAAAATCTTTTATTGCCTTCTGCTTAAATTGGTTAAAAAAAGCTAAGACAGGGCTGTACAGAACATATGGACATTTCACTGCCTGCCCGTGTGCTAAATCTGATTTGTTCACTCAAAAAACCCTAAGAAAAAAATAAATAAAAAAATCCATAAGATTTAGACACATTTTAAAACGATACATAGTCTAACTTTCAGTCTAAACCTAAACAGGAACAGTCTGTTTGGTCTGTTCTGAACCAAATACCCACAAAAAGACATCCATGAAATGAAGATTCTCAAATATGCACCCAACTACTGGATTTATGCAGAGTGCATTGCCAGTGATGCATTATGCATTTTGCTCGCCTAGTTTAAGAAATGCAAATTACCCCAAGTTGATGGAATCCAATCAAGTTGATGGAATCCTTCCACAGACATGGCTATGAAATATTTGTGATTCTTCAAATGTTATTGATGCGGTGAAAGTAAAAGTCACCGGGATGTAGGTAGAAAGAGGAGGAGGGGCATATGGAACAGTGATGAGCTTAAAGTTTTGCAGGCTGGAATGTGACACCAGCTGTTACTGACTTTTTTCTTGGTATTATTAAACAAGGAATGAAAGATGTGAAGTGCCATCAGTCCCCTTTAAATTAGCTCAAAGGGGCCATTTTGCAGGGTAATGTCCTATTTATGCAGGGTGGCAACCTGATATATTTTAAAACGATATTTTATAGCAAATGTTTAACTCTACAGAAATGAAAAAATAAAAAATCTTTAGCACTAGGGGAATTGAGATGTATTTCTTATATTGTACACCTCCAACTTTATCAATTCTTATTAACAATTCTCTTGTTTCCGGTTTTCCTGAAATTTTGCATCACTGTACAATTACGTCACACTCTTTGTCATAACTCAGGGGGAGTGGTGGTGCCGCAATGGTTTGGACCCAGTGCCTGTTCTGTCTGGAGCACATGATGCATCTTTTCACGCCCCCTCCCCTGATGCACCATGGGAAGCAGATTGTTGGACAGAAACCGGGAAATGGTGCAAAATGCCACTTAACAAACTACTCAGAAATTGATCATGGAAGTGTTAGAATTGGATTGATCTGCAGAATCAATAATGGCATTGATATTGATCAAAACTTTTCAATTCCCACCTAGAACTTGTTCCTGTAAAATGTTTTTACTAATTTTATCAGGTCAGTCTGTCATATCATGTACTTTTACCAAGAAAAGGCTGACATTTTTAAACATATTATTTATTTTTCTAAAGGGAAAGACTGCTGTTGTTCATTTCATTCAATTTTCTCTCAGTGACATTGATCTCTTTATTTTAGAAACTGTCAGGCATCTCTACAGTATTGACTCGAGGTCATAACAGGCCATGTAGCATTGTCTACCTTCTATAGAGTGCAAAAGTTCTCTTGTTATTCCGGTCAATAACTTCAATACGTTTTATGAGTTTGTATCAGGAAGAAAACATTAAATCAGATTTGTGTCAATATTTGTAGAAAACATTACATAATATATTATATAGTTTGACGATCAATACCTTAAAACTTTTACGCCGTACAAATTACTTAGAAAACTGATACTCTGCTGAGTTGTCATTGCTAAAAGCTGCCCCCTTTCTTGAATTATTAATTTAAACGATATGATATGACAAAATAGAAATGCTAAAGGGCTTAAGTGCAATTAAAGTTCCACTGAAAGCCACGAAAGCATTTAATTCAAGGCATTCACAGTTGCTTGTCAGTTTGGCGTGGATCCCTGAAATGCTTTGCTTCCTGTATTCCCACTAACTGAACAGTTACAAAAGACTGACAGGGTGCAGCAGACATCACTTTGAATTAAGACTGGGTGACAGGTCCTTCTTTTGAACCTCATCCTCAGCTCCTCCTTGACTCTTAACCTTTGGGAGAAAAACGTTCAAACAACTGAATCGATAGCAATTCAGGGCAGCACTCCTGTCACTTCCTTCTTCTTCTTCATCTCCCACCACTCGTGCTGCATCCTGGGTGGCAATTTGCTGTGTGACATTGCTCTGATGGGACAACAAAGAAGGCCCAGGATAAATGGCTTTTGAGGATGAATTGATGGGACTGTGATTGGACAGGTCCGCTGATAAACATGTTCCATTTCACTTAGGCTTCACATGAATTCTTTTCAGAACTGTGTGTTGAAATGTAAAGGGTTTTTTATTAAAAAAATTTTAGTTAGCATTTAGACAATTTTAAATGAACATGTATGTTATTGTTGCAACCATCTGCATCCTCATTGACTAAGCTGTGGTGGTGCAACAGTCTATAAAGCAGTGCACAAAAAGCACCACTGAGGCTGCTGCCAGCTTGCACGTGCTAGTTTGGTGACACATTTAGCTCATTTTGTCTTAATTGAAGAAAAAAAAGGCTTAAAATTTCAGCAAAGTTGTCTTCAGGTAAATAATTATTTAACTGGGGACTTATCCGGGATAACAACATGTTCTATTCTACCTATATTAAAGGCATACTCAGTAGCCAGGTAAACAATGTAGCTTTTAACGTTTTTTTAAAGCCTCTTAAACAACGTTTCAACATAGTATAGCCATAAATATATTGTGGAGTTAAAAAAAACCCGAAAAAAATCAATAAAGTGGTTGTCCCACAGTTCTCTAAAAACTTCAGCCAATCCTATCGTTCGGTCCGAACGATAGGATTGGACAATCCAGCTGTCTGTCTGCCACATTTCCGCATTGCTTGGATTCACCAATAATCCGCCCGGACACATTTTCAGTCTGAACATCCCAGAAGTGAAAGGAGGACAGAATTAGCGAATTAGCTGTCGGTTAGAGCTTCCACTTTAAGATAAAAATACCAGAGTCCCCCCCAAAAAACACCTTTTCAGTTAGCAGGAAACTAAAATCGTTTGGAGATGAAAAGAGGAAAAGCTGGGGGAACGTTTCTACGGCTGAAGTTAGACTCTGCATTGTTATCGTCGCAAAACAGGGTCCCATGTCTGCGGGAAGGCTGGTGTATGGATTTGACCCGACGGGAGGGGTGAGTGCTCCGAGTCGTGTTTCTGTAATCTAGCTAGCGAGACCTAGCTTGTTTACCTGGCTACTGAGTATGGATTTAACCAATTCTTTGAGTACTTGGATATAACACCAGCTGTTTCCAACTTCACCTGTCATCTCTCTTTGCCATCAAACTGTTCGAGTGCTGCAAAAGATCAATTAAACTATTAAGCAGCCTGTTTAATGAAAATGCTTTCCAGAACATTTATCTTGGTTTAAAAGCGACCAGTCACCAGATCTCACAGCTCTGTCCAACAAGAAGACATCAGGAATCATCAGGAATGCTGAGATGGCTGAGAATCACCTGAAAACTCTCTGGTTTTCTGTCGTTCTTGTGGAAATATTTCTTTAACAATGTATCAGTCTGAAGGCAGATGAGTCCTTTACGTAGGAAACAACAGCATTAGTATTAAAAAGTATTAATAGCTTCCACATGTTATAAAGAAATGACCCGAAACATATTTAGACTGAAAATGTGGTTGTACTGAAGTGTTACGTTTGATGACTTTTTCTTTCGTACTCGTATTTTCTTGAATTAAATAAAAAGTGAGGCGAATGTTAATAAGCTAAGCACTCACTTAAATAATCTAGACTTATGACAGTTGGATTTAAGCCCCAGCCCTGTGCTCTTTAGGGGAGTGTAATTAAACATATATAACTGGAGGTTAACAGCTAATTGATCTTGTGAAGAGAGAAGATGAAATGCTGCTCTTTGGGTTCTGGAGGCCTATAGAGATACTGGAGTCACCTCTATTACTGTGTGTTCAGATGATTAATTCTGAGCATTGCCAAATGAAGGGAACTGCTCTGGTCTCCACAGTGACTATTTTGCATCTGTTAGTTATAGAAGCTTCCATTAAAGCAGTGGAGAAACCTCTTCTACCACTGATTACTGCTGAATACAGTCTTCCTCTGCTGCTGAACATCTGGTGCCGCATCATCAGTGAGACATTAGTGGAAATAACTTGACTGCTCCTCAGTTTAATTATGTAGCTAACCTTAAAGTTTAGCTAACCTGAAAGTGCTGCTAACTTTAAAATTGAGTTTATTTTTACAAAGTCAGCTGGGTTGATAAAATATGTTCTATTCAATAAACACTCCCAGCATCTCACAGCGGAGAAAACAGTTCATAATGTGTTTAGGATCACTTTGGTTCAAATTTAATTCATGTAACTTTAAATATAATTAACAAAAAAAAAAAAACACATGTTTGTCAAGAGTTTTAAGAACATGAAACAGAAACTAAACATCAGGTCATGAAGTGCATTACACGCTTGGTAAAAAAAAATAAAACTTTATTCACAAAAGTTGAAAATGATGTTCAGTGCTGTCATATGACCAAAACAAGTTAGAAAAATCAAAATGATTTATAAAAAGTAGAAAAAGTTACTAAAACCTACTAAAAAAAGTATTTTACACTTTCTGGTTAGGCTTGATATATTTGAGTAACGCCTTTTAGCAAACAGGAGAACATTAAAGAACCAATAAATGGTGAAATGAGCACTAACTAGAAAAAAACTGAGGCCTTTCTTGTTTTTTTCTTTAAAATGGTTTTTATAAGACCATTGAACCTTTAAGCAATGAAGGGTTTTCCATTCATTCAGTAATCCGAATGGCACTTTTTCCTTGTGGTGTAAAAAATATATAAAATGTGTTTGATTTTGATTTAATCAAATTTTATTAAATGTTTTTATAAAACTGTAAAAGTAATTAAATCTAAATCCAGTGGAGTGATTTATTTTGATTGAAACACAAAAGGTATTCAGATATCATTTGTCCAACGCTGACGTTCACATTACAGCCTAATTTAATCGTTTCCTTTCAGGAATAGCAGGTACTACTGTGATAGATTAGGGGTTTAAGACTTTGTAAAAGTCTCCACCTTTTTCTATTTTTATGTCTCACACTAAGCAACTTTAATGTAATCTTTTCATTATCTAATACTTGAACTTTGGCACCCTAAATTTGTTTTTTTTTTTCTTTTACAACCATTTGTCACGGGAACAAATGACGTTAAAGGACAGCTAAAGACTTTAGATACAACACTGATCATAAAATATTAAACGGATAAGAAAATTGATGTTTTGACGTAACAGTCAAATCGGTTTCATGAGCGTGACAATAATTAATTTAGACAGTAGTATATAAGTAGTAAGAAATCTAAAAGATATCTTTATATATGATCTCTGTAGGCATATTTTCAATCTATAACACATCAGGAATTCTTTTTAAAGTGCATTAAAGTAGAAGGAAGTTGGAAAGAAAAGGCAATCAAATATTAAAGACTCTCTTGGGCTCTGGCACGCAACATCAGTGTTAACCTGACCCAACTTCTTGCCTGTCGCCAAATGCAGCTCCGCTGTACTGAAATATTAACTGCATGCAATCTGTAGCACACGTGGTTACTGAAAGGCTTCGGCACACACTAACAATCAAAACCTTAGTAAATTCTACATTGTGCATGATGGATCTTGTATACATAAGTTTTTATTGATACCGTATTGACCCGGTTATAGGGCGGCCCTCCCTTTCCAAGTAATCAGGTAAGTCCTAACCTTCAAGAAAAAACTAAATTCACTTTTTAAAGAAACAATTTTTGTTGAAAATTTGAGAAAGTAGTTTAAATACAGTAATATCTTAATTACACACTGCAAAAACTGATTTCTAAGAAAGTAAAATAGCCTTGTTTTTAGACATTTTGACTTATTTTTGTCTAAAAAGAAAATATATTCTTACTGCCCTACTTGAAATAGGCCAAATCTTCTTAAATATGGTCAAATTTTCAAGATTTGAGCAAAAAAATTTGCCAATGGGGTAAACAATATTTGCTTGTCTAGATTTCTTAAAAAATTGCAAAATTTTCTGCATTTAGAACAATTCGCTAGTTTTAAGGAATCTAGACAAGCAAATTTTGCTTACCCCACTGGCAGATTTCTTTGCTCAAATCTAGAAAATTTGACCATATTTAAGAAGATTTGGCCTATTTCAAGTAGGGCAGTAAGAATATATTTTCTTTTTAGATAAAAATAAGTCAAAATGTCTAAAAACAAGGCTGTTTTACTTTCTTAGAAATCAGTTTTTGCAGTGCAGACATTTAATATTTGCCTATTAATTCAATCACAAAGATCTGTACACTGCAAAACTGATTTCTAAGAAAGTAAAATAGCCTTGTTTTTAGACATTTGGACTTATTTTTGTCAAAAAATTAAATATATTCTTACAGCCCTACTTGAAATAGGCCAAATCTTCTTAAATATGGTCAAATTTTCTAGGTTTGAGCAAAACAAATCTGCCAATGGGGTAAGCAAAATTTGCTTGGCTAGATTCCTTAAAACTAGCGAATTGTTCTAAATGCAGAAATTTTTACTATTTTTAAGGAATCTAGCCAAGCAAATTTTGCTTACCCCATTGGCAGATTTCTTTGCTCAAATCTAGAAAATTTGACCATATTTAAGAAGATTTGGCCTATTTCAAGTAGGACTGTAAGAATATATTTTCGTTTTAGACAAAAATAAGTCAAAATGTCTAAAAACAAGGCTGTTTTACTTTTTTAGAAATCAGTTTTTGCAGTGTAATGCATATTCTAGCGTGCGGTGTTCTGTAACAAAAGACAATGGTAAAAAATACCATAGTAATGCAAACTGTCTGAACTTTGCTCATGACATGTCAAATCAAAAGTCTGCATGAGGCTTTTACTCACAGTCCTCTGATCAGCTGTGCTCAGTCGTCCCGTCTCCTCCCACAGAACGTCATCATCACAATGCGCCGTCTTCAGACATTTCACTCCATATTTCCTGACAGCTGTTTGATGCCTCTGCTGCATTGACCACCATTATCGTAAAATGAGTGTCAAAACTCTGCCTCCATTCTGTTAATTTGACTCACCTTTAATCCAGTCTACTTCGGTCTGCGTCGGCTTTGCTGTTTACAAAATGCTGGCACCCTCTGCTGGTGTGGTTGGGTAATGACACCGATTATAAGACGATCCCACATTTTCACATTATTTTCAAGGAAAAAACCTCATCTTATATTCGGGTCAATGCGGTTTTTATATTTTCTTTCAAAGCACACAAAGTAACTTTTTCATATTTTTAAATATTTTCCTAATATGACCCTTTACAGGGTTAATGAAAGGTCACTCAGCCCCATCTGCTGCTTGTGTCCAGAATACCACGTATGCGACTTCGGAGTCTCCGGTCCGGTGCCCTGAGGTCTCACAAAGTCTCGTATCTCGCAAGAAGCAGTAACGCTTTACGGCAATCCATGTTTCCACCTCAGAACCTGCTCAGAAAAGACGAGCTGAAGACACAGACATCATAGATATGAGCTAAGAGATCTACTGTATCGTGTTCATCATGGCGGAGCCTCCAAAGAAACAAAGAAGACCTTTATCTGATAATTAAAAACACAGGAGCACAGCAGGGGGAGGGGTCAAACGTTTGTTTTTACAACAGTGATTTGAAACGGACACTAGGGGGTGCTAAAAACAAGCCAAAGCTGCCTAGTGTGCCTTTAATTTTTTTTTTCTTTTGCAACCTGCAGCTTGACGGTACAATTTTGGGTTCTTACAACAATAATGTTAGTGCCTGTCTGATTTTCTTTGTCAGGCATGAAGGAAAAAAAATTATAATTTCATCCAGAATATGACAATGCTACAGAAGGATTAAGAACTTCTTATAAAAAACTAAATAGAAGCCTGTCCTTGTTACCATGGGTCAACAGCAGAACTAAATAAAAGCATAAACAATATAAAAAATTAGCATGTAACATAGGGCAACACTGCATCTCATATTAAAATAAATAAATGAAGATTGGTCACACTTGAGAGTTTGCCGTTGGCCAAAACAATGTTTGAAGAGACTTATACCCGTATTTAAAATGGAAAATAGAGTGGTCACATTCCTAGTTTTCCAAAGGGATGTCATGATAGCTGTCAAACATGATCAACTATTCTAATGTAGAGTGTTTTATGAAAAGAAAGGGGACAATAATCCACCAGCCTAATTACTCTAAGTGGAATTGCAGCACAGATCTAAGTAAAGACTAACTCTGTTAGACATATTTAAGTTAAACAGGCTCTTAAGGGTGTTTATTTTTCTTTTTTACACTCAAGTTTCAAACAATATGAAAGGAGGGTAAGTTTAACGTTGGTTTCAATATTAAAGTCAAATGCTGGGTTAATGAAGCATCGCTCTGTTTTTCCCTAATGCTGTTCACGCTTCAGTAATAGTTAAGGCTCTGGGGGAAACAGATGATGAAGTTTTTGTTGTTTTTGTGATCTGATCATTACACTCCCTTCTCATGGAATCGAGATGAAATTCACTCCACATTTTAGGGTTTTTTAGACGAATTAATATATATTTTTTACATATCATCTCAAATGACTTTGACCCTATGTTTTCAATTGTGCAGCCATGACTGCAAAATGAGCCTAACAACACACACATTTATACACACACACACACACACACACACACACACACACACACACACACATATATATATATATATATATATATACACATACATATTTATACATATATATACACATATACATATATATACATATATACACATATTTATATACACATACATATTCACGTATATATACAATATATACACATATACACACATATATATATATACACACACATATATATATACACACATATATATATACATATATATACACACATATATATATATACATATATATACACACATATATATACACCCTGTGGGGGGCGCTCCAGGAGTACGGGGTGGATGGTCTTTTGTTAAGGGCCATTCAGTCCCTGTACCAGAGGAGTGTGAGTCTGGTCCGCATAGCCGGCAGTAAGTCGGACCTGTTCCCAGTGAGGGTTGGACTCCTCCAGGGCTGCCCTTTGTCACCGGTCCTGTTCATAACCTTTATGGACAGGATTTCTAGGCGCAGCCGTGGTGTGGAGGGGGTGGAGTTTTGTGACAGGAGAATCGCGTCTCTGCTTTTTGCGGATGATGTGGTCCTCCTAGCTTCATCGAGCTCTGACCTTCAGCTCTTGCTGGGGAGGTTCGCAGCCGAGTGTGAAGCGGCTGGGATGAGGATCAGCACCTCCAAATCTGAGGCCATGGTTCTCGACCGGAAAAAGGTGGATTGCCAACTCCGGGTTGGGAGAGAGGTCCTGCCTCAAGTGGAGGAGTTCAAGTATCTCGGGGTCTTGTTCACGAGTGAGGGAAGGAGGGAGCGGGAGATCGACAGGCGGATTGGGGCAGCGTCTGCAGTGATGCGGACGCTGAACCGGTCTGTTGTGGTGAAGAAGGAGCTGAGCCAGAAAGCAAGGCTCTCGATTTACCGGTCGGTCTACGTCCCAATCCTCACCTATGGTCATGAGCTTTGGGTAGTGACCGAAAGAACGAGATCGCGGATACAAGCGGCTGAAATGTTTCCTCCGCAGGGTGGCCGGGCTCAGCCTTAGGGATAGGGTAAGAAGCTCGGACATCCGGGAGAGACTCGGAGTAGAGTCGCTGCTCCTCCATATCGAAAGGAGCCAGTTGAGGTGGTTCGGGCATCTGGTAAGGATGCCTCCTGGACACCTCCCTCGGGAGGTGTTCTGGGCATGTCCTGCCAGCAGGAGGCCCCCAGGTCGACCCAGGACACGCTGGAGGAAATACATCTTCAGTTTGGCCTGGGAACGCCTGGGCGTCCCAGCTGAGGAGCTGGTGGACTTGGCCGGGGAGAAGGTGGCCTGGGCTGCCCGACTTGGAAATCTGCCCCCGCGACCCGGACCCGGATAAGCGGAAGAAGGCGAGGCGAGGCGAGACATA
>SSNR01000017.1:1890889-1994310 GCA_006937965.1 Callopanchax toddi
AACAAACGCTGCCTGAGACAAATCCTCTCCAAAAACAGCTGAGCACGCTAGCTGTTTTGGTTCGGCGTTAAAAATACAACACTAAAAATATTTCCCCGTCTACATTTTCCACATGCAGGGGAACTCTGTCCTCGTTACGAACATAAAAACCAACCAGCAATCAGACGGCCACTCAAAGCCATGAGCTGGGTCACTGCTGAATATGAAACCTGCTCAGAAAAGTTCAAGATTTGCTGAGAAACTGCTCACCCGTCTTCTGCGACGCTTTTTACACAGATCACAGTCGATTCGATCATTTAATGCAATTGAAATGTCACACATCAAGTGGGTGTCTTACTTAGACGAAGATAGGCTTAGGAACAACTAATTATTCTTAAATCAATGCAAGAGGACACGAAACATGTTTCACTCCGTCTGTTTTCCTCACCGCCGATGAGATAGGATTCCTCTTCACAATGAATGGAAATGTCGAGCTTGGAACGTTTCCCCACACTTTACAGCTCGTTTCCCCACATATCAACGCACGCCGTGGCTCGGGCTGTCGTTGGGGGTAATGAATAGCAGCAATGAATAGCGGGAGAAGTAAGATAAATAAAATAAAATATTGCTTTGTCACTGGATTTGTTCAAACTACTTTAACTGGCACACACGTCTTCCCACTGTCAGCACAATATCTGAGCGAGAGGAGCAAGCCGGCCGCATTATCGAGATATTAATCATCAGGTTGGATGTTAACGCACGCTTGAAGCCCTCAATCTCCATTCAGGACTGCTTGCCTGTTCGAATTCTCTGGACACATCAATGCATATCTTAAAATCCTCTTTGTATTAGTTTTATTATCACTTTTCATCCAATTTAATTGTCTGTCAGTCTCTCCTGTGTTCAATTACATGAATTTCAGCGGCGCACATTGCCATGCCGTCAACATTATCCTTCTTTATTACGTTCAAGTCACACACAAACGCGCCTCGCCGGCTACGAGGCTTCACGGAGAGCTTACATGGGAAATTAAAATAAAAAAATAAAAAAACAAGGCTTCTCATTGTCACATTTGATTTGATATAGAAAATTGACTTTCTAATAGCATTAATAGGCAAATTATTGTGGTGTTTTTTACATTCCAGAATAATTCACACAATTAAATGTGAAGAATCTTGCAGTTTCATTGTGAAACAAAGAATTTGATAAATGGAGGGGAAAAAACAGAAATATGCTCATCTCATCTAGAAAGGAGCTATTTAAAGGAAGCATAGAAGAGCGGTTACAGTTACATCACAGCATGAAGGTCCTGGGTTCAAAGCTCAGCTGGTGCCTTTCTGTGTGGAGGTTGACTGGTTTTCTCAGTCCTATAACAGGCATGTTAGGTTAACTGGAGACTCTAAATTGGCCTGAAGGTGTAAGTGAACCTGCAACCTGTCCAGAAAGAACCCCTCTGGTGTGAAACAAGAATGAAGTCCCTTAACATCATCTGTCCAAATTAACTAAGATTTGCAGTGTAAGATAAACTGCATGACTCGCTTCTTCGAGTGCTGAAAATGCTTCTCAGGAATGGATTTGGTTCAGTTTCAACCATCATTAGCTCATTTCACCAATTGACAAAAGTTAAAGATATTTCTGACATGGATGGTTCCCTCTCATTTTGTTCTTAAATCTGCTTTGATGGCTTTCATTTAGTCTGGCTATATGGAAAGAGCCACTTTGAAAGGTGGAGCCACAAAGAATCACTGGACAGAATAATCTCCTTGCACAAAGTCTGCAGATAGAATGAGATCTGTAACATATAATACTGTAGCACGTTGCTTTTCCGGAGGAATGTTATGGAGCTGTGTGCATTTTATTGAGAGTGTTCATTTGTGCTTTATATTAGAACTACGGTAAGTCTCTGTAAAACACTGTTTTATTCTTCTAATTTACTAGATTGTTCTGAGACTCACGCAAGAACCAATATTCTTCGTTTCCTGAGATGTATGGAAAGCAAAAAGTTTATATCCACGCTAAAGCTGGGTTTATGAATGCTACTGGGCTCTGCTTTAAGTGTGCAATACATCAACAGCAGAGGAGGAAGCAAAGTGGACTACAGTAAAAAGTAAAATAAAGTGAATTTATTCTTTTTTCTGAAGATCAGTCTTGAAAAATGGGGTCGTCTTATAATCAGGGTCGTCCTATATTCGGGCAAATACGGTAATTTAAATACAGGCTGTTTACCAGTTACTTCACTTGCTAAGATGTGATAAGAAATCAGATGTTCATCCATCCTGACTCTGACAGGTTGAATCAGCCTTCATATCAAATGATTTCTCTCCTAAAGAATTAGTTTTACTCATCACATCACACTATAGGACCTTTTCATCATCCTATTAAACCCCAAAATGTCTAAAGCTGGACTTTTTCTGACAGACTCTTAGTGTCATTTGCAAAACCTAATGTTTTTCAGAATGCTGAACAAATGTTCCTAATCTCAATTAAATTTACCTGGTTAAATAAAATAATTTAAAACAAGGATTTCAATATTAATATCATTTATTTTTGTATGTAGATGACCATATTCTAACATTGCAATATCCTTTGTTAGAACTTTAAACTTTAGTTTTATGAAATTGGTTGTTAGTTCTTTTTAGGTCTCTCCTTTTCTGCTCTCCTCTGTGACGCGCGCACACTCGCGTTGCGGGCCGGCGAGGGGGAAGGAAGAGTGGTCAGGTCTACAGCGCTGACAGACTCTGACCCACAGAGAGGAGAGGGTGTCTTTGACTCAGCTTTGCTGTGTTTTAGCAGCTTTTAAGAACGCGGGCGCTTAAAAAGCCATGACGAATTGTTTATTTATTAGAAACGTCCTGATCGTCGGTATAATCACGGAGCGGGTCAGGTTTAGCGGCGAGAATCTCCCGGTTGCCAGTCCGTCACTGGCGATGCTGTTGAAAGTTTACAGGATGTAGGACTGTGGCGTCTCCGCTGAAAACTTTCTAGTTTATCCGACGGGAAGGAGGGCTCTTTGCAGCAGCTGCATGCGTCGCTAGACCTGTGTGTTCATATGTCCGCAAATCAAAACTACGGAAGCCTGCGTGTTAATCGCGCGTTAAAATAAATAACGCCATTAACGGGGGCTTTGCGTTAACGCGTTAATAACGCACTAATTTTGACAGCACTAATATATATTTATATATATATTATATATATATATACATATATATATATGTGTATATATATATATATATACACTGAAAAAACAGATTTTTGGGAATGCTAAATATTACCCAATAAAATTATTTAAAATCTAATTAAATACATTAGTTAAAGTGATAATATGCAGTTTTGCTTGTTTTGGGCTCCCTCTGGTGTCCGTTTTAAATCACTGCATTAAAAAGTTAGCATATTGTTTCAGCTTCTAAACGCCTAAATCTAACTGTTGAAATGTCTCCTCAGCCTTCATAGCTTTCTACAGGAGCGGTTATTTACTCCTTCAAAGAAATCAGCTGTGTTCAAGCAGGGAGAGATGGGAAAAAATCAAGAATCATGAGCTAAAACCACTCCAGCGCTAGCATAACAGCTAGCCACTTTGGGTTAGCCTAATCCTCGTGAGACACGTGACTTCCTGGGTACCGGGACGGCGACGGAGATCTTGCAATCGTGGTATTCCAGATCTAATCACCACATGGGGCTAAGTGACTTTTCATTAACTCTGTAAAGGGTCAGATTAGCACAGACTGGCTCAAAGAAAAGATTTAAAAATATGAAAAAGTTGCATATTATCACTTTAAAACTTCAGCGCTGTCCTAACAGATGCCGTGGCCTAGTGGTTAGTGATATTGACTCTCATACCTCAGAGTGCAGGTTTGATCCCCGGCCCAGTCCAACCTTCATAAGATGTGTAAATGTAACATAGGCCAATATGTAAAATGTAACACAAGCGCTGATGTAAAAGAACAGAAATAAGAAAAAAAAGTCAGAAGGCTAGAAAGATGCAAGTCTGGTGAATAAAATTTAACCAATATTTTACATTAAATCTAAATTGAACAAAGGTGTTTGAATTTAACTAATATTTTTAGTTATTCTTTAATTGTGAAAATTGGGTAAAATGTAATAAAATATTTTGGGTAAAATTTAATCAAATAAATTGAGTGCAAATTTTTACACTAATTTTTTTGGTTAAATTTCAACAGTTTGTTTTTACAGTGTACATTCTGATGTTTCAGATTTTTCTTCGTGTGTTGGATCATAACTTAGACATAATTCTCTTTTTCCTGGCAGTAACTCATGGTTCAGTTTGTGTGAATTTATGCATTTTTGTCAATTTTATCTCTATACATTTTATTTCTGCTGTATAGCCTGATAATGCTCCGCTTACATCAACCATCTGTTACGGAATCAAACAGCTCAAACCACTGATGTGAGCAAGATTCTTCATGACAGGCACACACAATGACGTGTCATGTGTGCTTTTTGGAGTTTAAACTTACTCAGGCTTGCTAATAGTGCTTAATGTTCATGTTTAATCAGGCCGTTTATCATTTGGACTGACATAAGAGGGCGAGAAAGGGAAGAAAAAAGAGAAACGCTGAGAATCCAAGTCTTCCACATGAAAAGGCAAAGTAGTGAAAACCTTTGTTCAGAGCTTGTTTTTGTCTAAATCAAAGTACATTAAACCTGCTGCATAATGAACACATTTTACTCAGTGGGTAACATTAAAATACTTTCTCAAAGTTTCTGTGATGTCTGAACAGTTTGAGTTTTCTAAACATCCCAGCAGGGAAACGAACAAAAATAAATAAAATAAGAAATAAATAAATGAAATCTCGGAACTCTTTGAGCATCATAAAAAAAAAGAGAGAATTTGACAAGAAAAGCATATAGATACGTCTGAAAGTTATATAAGCAGCTCTCTTTTACTCTCGGGGGTAACGGGGAACTTATAATTAAAACAAGACTGGAAAAGACAACTTTAAAGATAAGAGCTCCATAGAGAGCTTGATGTCGACCATCACAGCTGCTCATCCTTCTTAGAACTGACTAAACCTAATATTTAAGCCCTTGAGGACAACAGGGGTGCAAAATTATTACTCAAATCACGGTTTCAGAGAGAAACGGAGTTTTAAGAATGAAAAAATAACCCAACTAACAGCAAAATCACAAAAAGGAGATGTTTTTGTATTTGTTTTTTTTTTTCTGTATTTCTTGTTTTTCAGTAGGAGTAGAGTGGTGAAAAAGTCACGAACATTCAAACCTGATCTGACATTGCAGGAGGCTCCTGTTCTCCTGAGAAATTCTTCAAACATGTTGACATTATGACAACTGTGGAACTTTTGAAATGAACTGGGTACAAAATATATTTATATCATTGTGCAGAAATATTTTCCCCATTTTAATAAAATTTGGCGTTTATGAAAGTCCTGTGTTACGAGCAGAAAAAGAAACATACAGAAACTGGCATTATGTTAATATGATACTTATTTCTGGATATTTTCTTAGTGTTTAATGGCAGTGCATGAAGTGGGCAGACATTTTTCAAGAGCAATTAATAAGGGGAAAGCTGCTTCTACAGGGACTACTTATGTGGGATTTTAGCATGCTTTTCCTGTTGGTAGGGCTGGGCGATATAGCCTAAAAATAAAATCTCAGATTTTTTTCTTTTTAATTCGAATTACGAATTTTTTCCGATTTTCCCCCCTACACATACAAACGGCAGATGTGGAAAAAACGGGACGGAATCACGGCAATTCCCAAACAAAATGGAATTCAGTATAAAATGTGGAATCTCATGGAATTCTTTTATATCTGCAAATTAGAACAGAAAATAATATTTTTTGAAGTGTTTTGGCCACCGCCGCCACCGTACCTGTGCACGCAGAGCGCAGCTCTCCTCTCCACACAGAGGGAAAAAATACGGTCCGCTTTGACAAAGTCTCACTGAAACACCTCCAGAAAATTCAACACTGCGAAGTTTAGTGCAAAGCTCAGGGCAGAACAATATCCAAATCACCTTTATGAATCTGAAGAATGACTTCTCTTTAAGTTTAGTCGACAGACAATGGACTGGCAGCGTAATGTGATGAGCTCCGAGTCAGAGTCACGTCTGAAAACAGGCAGCAGCGTGGAGCCGGTCGAACCGTATACGGAACATTCAGCTAAATTATTAGAAATGAGCCGTGAGGTTATTGGAATTTGGGAAAAGATAAAGCGGATATTATAGGGCCCTATATGTGCAAAGCGACTGCTTCGGTGATTGTTTTTGCTGTTGTTGTTGACGCTAGCAATAATGCTATGTGGAACTAGCCCTACGGAAGCTCCGGGGAGCCAAAAAATATGCCATTACACAAAAACTCGATTTACTTGTTTTTTAAATCGCCCGCAACCAAAAATTCGAATTAATTCATTCAATCAATTTATCGCCCAGGCCTAACTGTTGGAGAAAAATATTTAAGCAAATCAATGACTTCTTGAATTTGATGCATTGATGGCTTTCAGTTATGCTGTTCTGAAATCAGCATGCACATTACTGTTAAAAAAGTCACATTAAATTGGAATGCTGTCAAAAAAATTCTATTTCATTCTTCTCAAAGTCACATCAGTGATCTCTTAAGAGATGCAACACTCTGGCAAATCTGGTTTGATTTAATATTCCACACTAAATACTGTTTTCTTCTTCGAGCTATAAAACTAGCTTTCAAGTATTATTTGCCAGGAGCATGTTGCTCAGCATGCAATAAGTTCTCTGCAGTTGGTGCTTATAATTACTATTATTCTCTGTGCAAATGAAAAGGTGAAATCAAAGAAAAACTCCTGATATTTTTCCTCACATTAGAAAAACAACCTAGTCAAGAACCTAGAAGTAGTTACATTCAAACACAATAAACAATACATGAGCTTGATGGTTGTTTCCTACAAAGTTTAAATTTGGCAAAATTGTTGAATCATGTGTCCCCTATTGGCATACATGTGCAAAAAAACCTACGGCAAACATTTTTGCACATAATCAGAAACCATCATCAGCTGTATCTGCTTTGCATGAAGAACAATAATTGTTATTCTGCAGAATAGAATAAGAAGAATCCGTTGATTGTGCGGATCCATAACTAAATTTCTTGTATGTTTTTGTCTGTTTATGCTATAAAACGGATATGAAAACGGATTCATAAATGACCAACCAGTGTGTTCAGGAAGTTTTCAGAGAATGAGTTTCTTTCTTGCCCTTTGACACGTTTTGCACGTCTTGGTGACTCAATTATGATCACACTGGCGGGCGATGATATTTGGTTGTTTGTGAATAAGTTAATAAGCGTGGAACGTCATTATTATTCCGCAGATTTTCATTTGAGGTTATATTAGCCACAACACCCCAACTGCAGTCAATTACCATGATGTTTGAAAGTTAGATACTGACCTTATCCGAGCTGACAAATGGCCAATTTCTTCACACCCATTTGCATCTCAGGACGCTTTGCCTCCTCCTATTTGCTGCCTCGTTTCTAAATGCCACATTTGCTCATGTTTATTCACAAAAAATATTTCAAGTTTCTTTTTCATTAAGATTCAACATATAAAGCAGATATTAAAGAAAATAGATCTGGTGTGTGTCCAAATCTTGTTGTTCTTGAACTCTCTTTTGGATTTACAACTGAATCACTCAGATATATAAACACAAAGAAGTAGTGTAATTACATAACTATGTTTTTGTAGTTTTATGGTATGATCAAACCATAATAACCAGCATCCGCAAACTAATAATGACCTGGCAGTGATTCTAGCTCATCTCCTTGGGGTGGTGACCCCTCAGAGATGCTAAACCTGCTGTGTATACTTAAGCTACACTAGAAGGCGTTTTACCATCTTTGCAGCCCACATAGGTCAGGTTCACCTTCAGTCAGGCGTTAAAATAACTCCTTCACACAGCCCATCACTCAAGGCCATTCAGACTCCCAAATGAACACATAAAACCTACTCTTATGCACCACCTGCATCATATATATCCCTGTAAACTGATGAGCACCAAGTCCAACAAAGGAAAAATGCAGGAAGATATGATGGAGGAGATGCTTTGCTTCACCTGCTTTAAATTTGCAGTACAGCGCACCAGCTATCTGCAAAATGAATCATATCTTTACCATTCTGTATTAATATGTTCAGGTTTATTTAAAGTATCTGTTGCTTTGCATAGCTTTTGCAGATTATATGCACAAATAATGCATTTCATTAAATGGATGAGTAAACATGCAGTAACCTGAGAGCCCAGAAATGCATTTTTGTGTCTAACAGGAAAGGAAGTTTAAGGGTTTTGTTTGAGCTCTTTAGCCCATAAACCAGCCATTCTTAAGGTGGACTTAATGGCAAGACAGTCCAGACCCAGCCTATATGTTTTATTAAGAATGTATAAGTATGATGCAATGATGTTTATGTTAACGATATTCTGTAATATTATCAATAAATTGTTCTTTTTAAAAAATATATAACATATTTCAGATTCTTAGTAAGCCTGGTCCAAGATTAAGATGTAACCGTGGCAACATTGACAGCTGGCGCTCATATGATGCAATGTTGATATGGTTCAGTTATCCAGCTTCATGTCAACATTAGCTGTAGGCTAAAAGGCCTTCGCATGTGCTCCTGTGGGCATGAGAGAGTGAGAGCAGCATCCTCTGTTGGTGTCATTATCAGAGAAGCAGCAGTGGAGACGGTGTTACGTGACAATCGAGTGTGCAACAAAAAGAAAGGTCGACTTAGAAAAGTGAGTTTTCACTGATAAGTGAATGGAGATTTGATTTAGTCCTGGTCCAACTCAAATCCCACGTGTCACGTTTGTTCAAAGACAGATGGAGTTGTGGGGAATGGAAATGTGAAACACCACTATGACTCAAAGTGTGGTCGTTTTGAGCAGCAGTTACTCTGCTAGATGGCCACATTTTCTGCACCAAGGTTTAGGCAGCTCATTGAAGGCAGACAGCGATATTTTCACCCTATAGCAGGGGTGTCCAAACTTTTCAACATGAGGGTCAGAATCACCAAGTGTCAAGTCCTCGAGGGCCACAACATTTGGAATATTTCTTAAAAGAAACAAGCAAAAAATATTTTGTTCTGCTCAAAAATTCATTATAAATGCAACATTTTAATGAACAATCTTCGTCAATACGACACGGGGATCTCTTATGTTTGACTCAATAATAAAAAGCATCAGATTCACTGGATCTGATTGGTCGACTGTTTTTAGGTTTCTAGATTTTGTTCCATCCTCAGCAACAAGACTAGGATCTGGGTCTTTCTTCAGTCATGTTGCTGGATTTAGTCAGGCTTTATGAACAGAGCTCACAAGTCTGTGTTTTGGTAAAAGTAAGTGAGGATTTGTGGTTCTTTTTACCAGGAAATAAAGTCGGAAACCTCAATATCTCTTGAATTGTCTAAAAAATTTTGAATATTTTTGATTGAATGGAACATTTTGCATTTAAAAAGATTTTAATTTACTTGGATTTTTTGTTGTTGTTGGGTCTCATGTTAGTAAAAATCTAAAAAATGTCACAAAGCGTCTCCTCTGCATAAAATCCTGCAGGAAAACCAAATTATATAATTTTTAAAATGCAGCTGAGGGCCACACAAAGTCACTCCGAGGGCCGCATTTTGGACATGCCATGCCCTATAGGATGTGTTTTTACTAACTCGGGGTATTTGTAACTTTTACTGTTTTAATGTTTCAGTATCATGTTTCACTTTAAATTCATACGAATCCTTGTGTGGAAAACAAAGATTTTAAAAATCTGTTGAGACAAGAAAAGATCAGGTTAAAATGTATTTTTAAAATTACAATGTCCATACTTATTTACTTTCAAAATTTAGAATGGTTCACAAAAAAAAGGGAAGCAATTTTGTTTGGTTGCAAGTGTACGCCAATCTAATCAAAGGCATTTGCTGATCTGCTGACTTTATGCAGCCACAAGTTGTAGTTCATCAGATTTTAGACAAACTGAAAATTGGTGTTTGTTATGACCTATAGAAAATCTAATTGTGGTCAATTTATTCACATAGTTCAAATAAATTGAAAATTGGAAGAAAAAAATGCTTGTAAATAGTCAGTTTCATTATCTTAAATGATGATTTATGTTTCTGAATCTGTTCAATTCTCCACCTATCAATAAATAGCACCAGCCTACAGTTTGCTCAATTACCCAGAGTGTACTAAAACACTATAGGCATTAAGGAATTCTGTGCAAGTTAAGTTGTAAAAGATTTTAGGCAAATACAAGTATGGGGATAATTGCATTCCACAAAATTAAAAACACTCTGCTCAATGGCCATCTGCACATCTGTTCTCCTAGCAGCCCTGTAGGTGCTGCTCTGCAGGTTCACAGCAGAAATCCTCAGCCAATAAGCTGAGTTCTCCTGTTTTATGTTTGGTAACAAATAAACAGCCAGCTGGTGGATATATTAAAGGTAGAACTATATTTTATTGAAGAAGTGCATTAAGTAAATGTTCAAATAACCTCTATTTTTTAACTTAAAAAGTATATATATTTTACAGTAAAGGATTTATGTCTGAAGTTTCCAGGAATGCTCTTTAAAAATGTTTCATCGTAGATTTCCATCCATCCAAGGCGTTTAGCATTCAGTCCACTGTTTTGTGTTGGATACTGAGCAGCTCTAGAGAAGCAGAGGTCTTTACGTGCCTTCTCTCATCTTTGTGTATAATTCCTGGAAAAGAGTGTTGGAAATATGTGAGACCGAAGGCTGACGGTTGAGTGCTTCTGCCTGGGAAACTTCCTGCCTTTCAATCACCTTATTTAAAATGCCATAAGCTTGTTAGGTGCAGTATTGCTCCTCTCAGTCCCATTTCCTGCATAACATAGGTCTGTTTGCTTGTTTATTTGCAGTTGTTTGCTTAACCATTTACTTATCAGAGCTTTCAGGGAGTCATACTGGATTTACCAGCACCAGGTAAATAAAACCCCACTCTGTCAACAAAAACATGCAAATAGAGAAAATCAACATGCAGGGTAAAAACAATCGAATACAGGAAGGTTTCTGTTTGCATCTGTATCTGATTAGTAGTGTGTTTTTATTTTATTTTACTTACAGAATTTTTGAAAATCACAAGTTGCCACGTGCTACAATGTGCTATTTCATGGCAGACATTTTGAAACGCAAGAAAAGAAAAAGGCAAAGTTGTTTTAAAAAGGCTGCATTACATTTGGATGATGTTCTGCTCATTAGCAGCTCAATGCACAGCTGGAGGAGTAGACTGGAGTCCTCAATACAAGAGCACTCTCCCTACGCTTTCATGTCAAAATGTTTATCACTTAACAGGCTTATCTGGCTTTTATTGACTCTTAAAGTCAACCAGCATGCACATAAACAGCACAAAGGGTCTGGTTTTCCTTGCTTCAAATTAAAGCTTAAAAAACTGAGGAGGACAGAGGTAGATGTGACTGGTTAAGCAGATATTTGAATAAAATAAATCAATTTGTACAATTAGATGAAATTTCAGATTCTCTAGAGATTACTCATGGAGTCCCACAGGGGTCAGTGTTGGGTCCAAAGCTTTTTATTTTGTATATTAACGACATTTGCGATGTGTCCAAAGTATTACAGTTCATATTGTTTGCTGATGATACAAATATATTTTGTTCTGGGAATGACTTAAAAATAATTTTAGAAAATATGGTTTGTGAGATGTCAAAACTTAAGCAGTGGTTCAAGGACAATACATTATTTCTCAATTGGAATAAAACTAAATTCATGGTTTTTGGTAACAGAAAAGTTGATGATTCAGTCACGTTGTCTATTGACGGTACTTTAGTTGAAAGAGTAAATGAAGTCAGATTCTTAGGGGTCGTCTTGGATCATAAACTTATTTGGAAATCTCACATAAAATATATAAAACAAAAACTTTCTAAAAGTAGTGGTCTCTTAAACAAAGCCAAAAGTGTTCTAGAAACATCAACACTTCAGACATTATATCACTCATTTATTGTCCCATATTTGACTTGTATAGAGGTTTGGGGCAATACATATAAAACAAATACTAATCCTTTGTTTCTGTTACAGAATGAGAATTTTACATAAAGTGCATCCAAGAGAACATACTAATGGATGGTTTGTTCAGTCAAAAATGATAAAATTCAGAGAGTTGGTTAAATTAAAAACTTTACTAATTATGTTCAAGGCTAGAAATAAATTACTGCCAGCACAGTTACAGAAGTTTTTTGTTTTGATCACAATTGATGAAAAAAGTAGAAAGAAATCCGAGTTTAAAAGAATATTTGTTTGTACTACATTAAATCAAATGTGCATTTCAATATATGGTGTAAAATTATGGAATAACCTGGATGATGATTTAAAAAAATGTTCAACTACTGATCAATTTAAAAAAATGTATAAAGAAAAAATGCTAAAATCCTATGATCTGGTGAGTTAATGATAGAGGATTGATATGTTTTAGGTCTGGTATTGTTGGTGAAGAAAAAGCTGTTTACTTTTTGTGTATACGGCCATTTTGTAATTTATTTTGTCTTTAGTTGAAGGGGGTATACAGTAGGTCATATACAAATTTTTCTTCTTCCTCCCCCCTTTTCACTCAAATGATTTGTATTCTGGTTGGTATTTTGATTTGACGTTTTTGAGTGAAATAAACTTATTGAATTGAAAAATGTGGACATTGGGTTGTAATTTGGTGGTAAGAGAAATTTGAAACTGAGTGAACCAAAAATACCTCTTCGAGGCCGTTTATTCTGTGAATTGGGGAATTTAGTTCAAAATTACCAGCAGTCATTTCTAAATTATAAATAAGTCTAATTAAGAAAAAGATAATAGCAAAAAGAAAATTGAGGAGAGAAGTTGATTCTTTGAATATGAGCTCATTTGAAGAAAGGTTTAATAATATATTTATAATACCCAAAGGTAATAAAACATCACAACAAATCAAATATTGTTTCTTTTTGCTAAGATAATGTGCAGCCATCACAATTACATCCAACCTTTTTCCAATTAAATTTGAGTCCTTAGTTGTTTGAGTTTGTTTACAGTGAGATAAAAAACAGACGTCCCAGTTTTTGCCATCATGAGAAGCCTTTAGAGTACGCAGACCAATTCCCCTGCAACTTCAAGTTGTATTACCCTCTCACTAAATCTGTGCATGGTCAGATCTTTTATAACCATTGATCTATATCCCCACTTGTGTTCAACTGAGAAAAATCCTCCATAAAATATTTATTTTTGCACCATTTCTCCTCCTTCAAATAGGATAACCCTCTCAGTCACACCTGCTGATCCATGCTATTTTTTCCCTCACAGGTACACTGCAAAAACTGATTTCTAAGAAAGTAATATAGCCTTGTTTTTAGACATTTTGACTTATTTTTGTCTAAAAAGAAAATATATTCTTATAGCCCTACTTGAAATAGGCCAAATCTTCTTAAATATGGTCAAATTTTCTAGATTTGAGCAAAGAAATCTGCCAATGGGGTAAACAAAATTTGCTTGTCTAGATTCCTTAAAACTAGCGAATTGTTCTAAATGCAGAAAATTTTGCAATTTTTTAAGGAATCTAGACAAGCAAATTGTGCTTACCCCATTGGTAAATTTTTTTTGCTCAAATCTTGAAAATTTGACAATATTTAAGAAGATTTGGCCTATTTCAAGTAGGGCTGTAAGAATATATTTTCTTTTTAGACAAAAAAATAAGTCAAAATGTCTAAAAACAAGGCGATTTTACTTTCTTAGAAATCAGTTCTTGCAGTGTATAGATTTAGCCCTCAACAAGCTCAGCTTCTGTAATGTTCAGCAGGTTAGAGCTGCATCACTGCACATTAAAGGTGGTAGAAGCAAACAAATATAGTCTGCTTGCATGTTGGCAGGAGTGTCAGGAGTCCAAATAATATAGATATGCACACATTTCTTTTTTAAATCATATTCATATGTGTCTTTTCTTTTTGTTTAATCAGTTTGTAAGACTTCATATCTCCAGAAACCCCTCCCTGATCATCTCAAACTGGTAAAATCCACTGGCCTACTCTTCTCATCTTTCTTTGTCCCAAACGCTCCACACCATCTAATGCCTTGAGAGGAGAAATGTGACTGTATACATATACACATCATGGAACCCATAAATAATAAAGCGCGCATAAATTAAACATTAAAGTTTGAGTTTGTGATAGCTGCTCACAGTTGGCGAATGAAGATGATTTATTCTCCCCCTTCAAGATTTAATTAGAAGTCTCACATTTCCTGTGAGGAAAACAACAAGAAAAAAACAAAAACTAAGAAAAAAAAATCTGACTAACACAGGGGGAGGAAAGCCACAGGGAGCATAGCCTTTCGCTTTCCACAATTCACTCAGTTATTACAGTCTACAGTAATTGTGGGTCGTGTAAGTGGACAAAGCTTCAAACGGGAACATCTAATGAACAGTTCCGGCCTCCTTTTTTCACCCCTGCTTTGTTGAAAGGTCAAAACTTTAGCTATCTCCTTACAACTCTCTGATTCCTTCATCTAGATCAGTCTGCTTAAAAGACAGGTGACACATGCATCAGGAAAATGTTCGGTAAGCTGAGATAAGCACATTAAAGTGGCCTAGAGCGACAAGAAAGTTGAACAAATACACAGAACCTGACCAGGAAAACACACACACACACAATGAGGATATGGTCAAAACAGACATAAATCTGATAACATGGGCAGCAGCAGCTCCTTGGGCAAGATATGTCACCCACACCGCCTGGTGGTGGTAGTACAAGGGGCTTCACTTCTGTGGCTAGAATGTAACTTCCTGCCAACAACCTGAAGCAGCATGTTCAATGAAGGACTGTAATGTAAAGCACTTTGTGGTGCATGACGTAGAAATGTGGGATATTTACATATTATATTTTTTTGTAGTTCATAACCATTTTTTAATGAAATCTTTGAGCTGTTGTAGCGTTACCAAATACGCTATAACCTCTGACCTCTGGACCATCACACAAACAATAATCCTCTTTTTCCCAATAACTTGGATTATAATGACTCTTTTACTATGTTTTAACCTGAATCAACATTCATCCAGGTCCAGATCGCTTTTCTGGAAGATTCCACAGGACTCTTTAGTAATAATAAACTCAAAGACTTCCTGATGTCTCCTTCTAAATGACACTACTTTTAATTAAACTGTTCAGAAATGTCTTAATGTGATTAATGCACTTTCTTCTACAGTATTATGAATGTTTGATCCAGCTTTAGTATTATTTCATATTTCTACTTTGCTAAAAGGTTAAATCAGTATTGTTCATATTTCTACTTCATTAAGGGAATATAGCTTTAAAGACTTGAGTCATGTGTCTTGATAGAAGCTCTCCCATTGGCTCACATTGACACACAACTCCTTTAAGCTCTCTCCACCTCCGGAACAGCTCAGTTCTCAGACAAGCCTTACTGAGACAAGACTGGTTTCACTGCAACCACTACCAGTGAACCTCGGTTGCCGGCCAGGCTGTACGGGTACCACAGCCCCGTTTTCGGCCGATGTCCACTCTTTTCCCCTGAGGCACAGACACCCCATGTCTGCCTCTCTCCAAGAAATGGGAAAAGAAGCCTCGGCTACGTTAGCTTAAAATGCTAACTGCCAGCTAACCCAGAAATGGATCTGACGATCGCATCCAAGGATGACTTCGGTGGCCTACGGCGGTCCCGACCTCCAAAGGCGTCCAACCGGGACCGAGGGGGAACCTCCACCTTCACGCCGTCCCACCCAACTCTCCAATCGGCGTCAATCCCGGAGTGGCGTACAGTAAGAGCCCCACTCTCTGGTAAAGCTAAAGGCTTGTTGATAAGAAGCTAACTCACACCGTAGCTTCCTACATCAAAGTACTCCTCCAACCAAACTAAATTAAGATAAAATGCCCCTAGGCTTAAAATCACAGACTCAGGTCATTAAAACTTATATTAAGATCAACTTAGAACACCATACCACCGTGTTACGAAAGCTTAACCACTGCTACCTCTGCTAATCTGTTTGTAACTGTTCGTCCGTCTTTTATATAATAAATTCTGTAAAGTCTTTATTCCTGACTCAGTCCTCCATTCATCAATATCAAGGTACGTAAACTAACTCCCTGTCAATTAATGAACCTAGAAAAATTCCTGTAAACACTAGTGGGTGAAGGTATCAAAGCAAACAGCTTCGTATGAAACTGACAAAGCTCAACTAGTGACCTTACAGAAGGTGTACAGTAAAACCCAAGGTTTTATATCATTACACTGTTGTCCAAATATTTTTAATAGACTAAACATCTAATTACACATCATTTTAATGTTTTTACAAAAAAAAAGGAAATGCAGTACATTGTAGTATATTATCCCTTAGAGGTCCCTGGGAGCTTTTTTTGCGCAGGCGGCTGTATTTTTTGAATAACTTTTGCTGTGCTAATGCAATTCTTCTGATTTTTTTTGTAAGATATGCATTTCTGGGCAGGTTTCCCAAAATAAAGGAAAATTTTCTCTTACTCCTTTTAAAACACTGCACAAATAAGATAGTAACATCCAGGCTCCTTGGTGCAAATTTTGCCCCATTGACTCTCATTCAAATGACATTTTTCTAACAAGACAAAATATCACCATAAATATATATATTTTTTACTTTGCCTGTGTTTTCCCAGTCATCACAAAGGTAAATTGTAGTTTTTACTATTTTCCACTAGATGGCGTCATTTCTCTATAAATGCCAGTGCGGTGATTCAACAGGAACTTAAATAGTTTTCCATTATTCAGATTTTGTGGCCCTGGGTTCTCAATGCAATACATATTTTGAACAAAAATGGTTTGAGTGTTTTTCAGAGATGTCATACACTAGTGTGGCTGTGTGGTTTCAAATATTTGATCACATATGATTCTAAAGTTTTCCATCCAAAAATCAGTCAATATTCAAAGGCAGTTTTCAGGGCAAAGTTGAAAACACAGATTTCATATGTGTTTTGTTTTTGTGATTGTGCACAAGTACATACATTTATTACTCACAGCACTTCACAAATATTCAGAGGACACATGTGTCTCTGTTTCTGAGTGGTTGTGGGGGTGGGTGGGGGGTTTATGATCGACAAATTATACTACTGTAAAACGCTATAATTTTCATCAAAACTTCCCCATAGCTGAATAAATATAAAAATTGCTGCAAAATGTTAAAGGTTACTGACATTTTTTTTTGCATTTTGTAATATGATCCAGTATGTAAAATATGCATGCTCATAGCTCATGAAAAAACAATGATCAAAGCAGCAGCTGAACTTCAAAAGACACTAATATGTTCGAAAAAAAAAATGTCCTCAACACTGAATTTGTGTACACATGTGTACTTGCTGAAAAAGTTTATATAATTCACTCAATTCGTAATTCTACCTCAAACACGTCATGTCGACTCACCTCAGCACAATCCTGGAGGTGGTCTGAACAGGTCCAGTCCAGAAATCCCCAGCTTCCTCTAGTTATAAAAGCCCTGTTTTCAGATGGTGACGCTATGAGGTTCCAACGGGTTTTTAGAGTGCGTAATCCAGTTTATAGGTGTTGAAGAAAGATGATTCGGATGAAAAGATGAAAATTGAAAACAAAATTCAAAATCAGAATAATTTCTGATGGAAATTTCATGGCGACGTCACCTGGTTTCTTATACCGGGTTAAAGCCGTCTTTTCCGGTCACGAGAAGCGCGTTGCTCCGGTAGACCAAAAAAAAAACATCCAGGACTTTTTTTTTTTTGAAACCGTAGACGTCATAATTCACCACACAAACATGGGATATGATCAAAAAACACGACAAGTGAATGGAGAGTTACGTTAAGAGCCGGAGTCCGACTTTGTTCATCAGCTCCATGCAGCCACCGGTGTGTCTTGAAGCTCAGTCCGTGTTCGAAGTTCTGTTGCTGGGCAGAAACTCTGGTCGTTCCTGCCTGGAGCGAAGAACAACCGTGTTGATCAGTAATATCCTCCGTCCTCTGCTTTCAATGCGATGGTCTTAGCTGTCGGTAAACCTTGTTTGGGTTAAAAGGTGCTGTTTCTGGAAATTGTGCAGGTTGTAGCCAGCTGGAGCTCTGGGTCCCATCCAGGCGGCAGACGAGACGACCATGCCCGCCGTCTGAGTGGTTTCACTGGGGGGGTGGGGACCCGCGGGGGTGGAGGGGTCGCCTTTTTCAGGGGACGCTTGATTTGTTTGCAGGAACAACTCAACCGGTGTCTGTTTCACTGACACATCTGTCATTTGTTGTTTCAATAAATAGTTCAAATGACTGTTTTTCATTGTGCATATTTTGCCCTTAGGGACCATTGTGTGGTTTATTTCTGAAAATCTGATGCTACATAAAAAATACAAAGTAAACAAAAATCATTTTTATGCTCATTTGTGACACTCCAGAGCCCTGATAATTCACCCCTAAAACCAGTCCTCTGGACATAAAGCACAAAAAAATATTTCATTTTTTGTTTTTTTTTCTCAGTGCAGATTTTTTATATAACCTGGCATTAAAGGGGTTAAATCTAAAAAAAAAACACAAATATTGTATTTTTTCTTGTGAGCACTGAAGCCAAGGATGAAATTCATGTAAAAATGTTAACACTTTTGTAATATTATAATTATATTTCTATATCAAGTTTTGTTTGCGCAAATTTTATCCATTAGGGACCAAAATGTGACTTTTTCTGAAAATCTGATGCTAAATAAAAAATATAAGGTAAACAAAAAATGTTTATATGCTCATTTGTGACTCTCCAGAGCCCTGATAATTCACCCCTAAAACCAGTCCTCTGGACATAAAGCACAAAAAAAGATTTCATTTTTACAGTTTTTTGTTTTTTTTCTCAGTGCAGATTTTTTTTTATATAACCTGGCATTAAAGGGGTTAAATCTAAAAAAAAACACAAATATTGTATTTTATCTTGTGAGCACTGAAGCCAAGGATGAAATTTATGTAAAAATGTTAACACTTTTGCAATATTATAATTATATTTCTATATGAAGTTTTGTTGGCACATTTTTTATGCATTAGGGACCTTCGTGTGGCATTTATTAAAGGGACCTCCGAGGATTAAGGGTGTGTTTCATCAGTGTCTTTACTCAGTGAAGTTTCTTTTTTTAATGTTCCTCCAAAACAAGAACATCTCCATCCTTTAAATACAAACAGTTAAATATTAGGCATCACAAAAGACAAAAAAATGCCTTAAAGTGATAATATGCAACTTTTTCATATTTTAAAATCTTTTCCTTGAGCCAGTATGTGCTAATATGATGAAAAGTCACCTAGCCCCATCTGGTGATTACAGCCGGAAAACCACGATTGCAAAATCTCCATCGCCGTCACGGTACCCAGGAAGTCACGTGTCTCACGAGGGTTAGGCTATCCCAAAGTGGCTAGCTGTTATGCTAGCGCTGGAGTGTTTTTAGCTCATGATTCCTGATTTTTTTCAATCTCTCCCTGCTTGAACACAGCTGATTTCTTTGAAAGAGTAAATAACCGCTCCTGTAGAAAGCTATGAAGGCTGAGGAGACATTTCAACAGGTAGATTTAGGCGTTTAGAAGCTGAAACGATCTGGTAACTTTTTAATGCATTGATTTAAAATGGACACCAGAGGGAGCCCAAAACAAGCGAAACTGCATATTATCACTTTAAATAATCTTGTGTTAATGTTGGTTTGCTACCAGGTTAAACAGTCAACTGCTACTATATGTTATCTATAGAAGCTAACAGTAATCATCATATTAGTAAATAATAATAATCCAGTGAATGCCAGCCAGTTAGTTAAAATATTTGAGAAATCCTAACTAATCCCATAGAGATGACAATCCAAAACATCATGGGGGTTATTAAACAACTGCAGCCTCTTCTGTTGGATGGTTTTATTTATTTTTACTTTTTTTGTGGAAAAAGAAAAAAAGATTCTTAACTTTGGCTGCACAATAAGCCATTCTTCTGAATATGTCTGCCTGCAGGTTATAGTGTACGTTATAATTTTGTTTTAAAGATTAGATTCAAGATTTTAAAACAAATCAAAATAGTAAAAATAAATCTGTAGAGTGCAAACACTTGACCTTGCTAATAAAAAAAAACTAACTAAAAACTGAACATAAATCCAAACACAGACGCTTCATGATGGTGTTATAATACGCCAGCCATAACAATGTCAAGCACTGGTAAGTGTGGTACATTATTCCAACAATAAATATAGAAACTTTTGTCATGGTTAATTGTGCATCTTTTAAATGATAATAAATGCTCCCATCTGCTCTCAGTTTGACTTACAGCGTACATCACACTGTTTTAAACAACCAGCTCATGCTGCAATCCTTCTGCATCCCAGCTAAATCAAATGAGACAAAAGACTTCTAAACACAAAGGAAATTCCTTCTGTGGCACAGACTGCATGTTGTTCCCAAAATGATTTAATGTTAATGTTCTGCATGTCATTGCCACTTATTTGCAATATGAACGGGCTAAAAAAAGCAGGTCCAATATGGTACGAGAAGGCTCGAGTACTTGTTTTTGAATTGCTATGCATAATTCATGACTCCTCTGGCTTTATTGATACTGGCCGTGGAATTACTCCTCCAAGAAAGCCAGTCTGACTTTCTGTTGCAGCCTTTGGTTACTGAAGTAAGACATCTTGACTCTGAAACCTGGAAGCTTCTTGTCATGGCTCAGTTTATCTAATTAGGACAGAAAGTTTATGTGCTTCTGTTTGCTCTATGGCTACGGTGATACGCAAACTGTAATAAAAGATGGTCTCGTAGGGCTCTTGGAATGACAGAGCAACAGTCTGTTAATATTGCACCCTCAGAGGTGTGAGGGTTGCTGTTTTTAAAGAGATGATGAAGGCATTTCTAGTCACTCATTTATACATTTCTTGCCTCCTATCTTCTCTTGTTGACAACACCAAAAAATATTCTAACATTTAAAAACGACTTGAATATCTGACCATTCAATACACATATCCAGAAAGCAATATAATAGAAAGTTTAGACTGTAAAGTAAGGGCAAATTTACAGCATAAAAATACAAATAAATCACTGTATAATCATTAAAAATTAGCATACCCAGATTCAGATTTACAGAAATGTGAAACTGAATAGGATTATTGTTATTAACGGACTTAGTAGGAAAAAATTTAGCACATACGTTAATATATTTGTGCATAAAAAGAAAAGAAATGTGTACATAACAGCAGGGATGTATACACTTGAGTTTGATAGGAGCAAAGATGATTAGTCTTTGAGCTGCTGGGAGGAAGGATCTACGATAACGCTCTATTGTGCACCCAGCAGTCTGCCACTGTACTATACTTGAAACTCGTCTATTACCAACAATAATACAGCATAGAGCTAACATACAGTATACTTACAGACATGAATTCATTATCACTATAAAAACTCTTTATCTCATTTATTAACTTTTTCTATTTTTATTTGGTAGCCTTGGATGATACGGTCGATCTATGTCCCAATCCTCACCTTTCGTCATGAGATTTGGGTAATGACCGAAAAAAACCCGAATACAAGCAGCCAAAATACGTTTCCTCTGCAGGATGGCCGGGCTCAGCCTTAGAGATAGGGTGAAGAGCTCGGACATTCGGGAGAGACTTGGAGTAGAGCCACTGCTCCTCCATATTGAGAGGAGCCAGCGGAGGTGGTTTGGGCATCTGGTCAGGATGCCTTCCTGGACTCCTTCTTGAGGAGGTGTTTTGGGCATGTCCTGCCAGCAGGAGGCACCCAGGTCGACCTAGGACACGTTGGAGAAAGTACATCTCCAAACTGGCTCAGATACGCCTTGGGGTCCTGCTGGTGGAGGTGGCCGGGGAGAGGACGGTCTGGGATTCGCTAGTTGGGACGTTGCCCCCGTGACCTGGACCCAGATAAGCGGAAGAAGACAAAGTACTGCAAGGTGAGCATTGGATGACTTTCTTGTTCTCAGCTGCTGGTCTGGTTATTGCCAACATAAATTTTTTGTACTGTCATACAATAACAATAAAGTTCATAATCTATTCAATTATAATAAAACAAAACCCACACTGTGATTCTTAATGTCCCTCTTGTTAATCATTCAGATTGTTTGGATCTATTTAGAACCAGTATTTATACCATCTTATATTTTGATTTAAAACAAAATAATTAAAAGAACCAAAAAATATATATTTTAAGGTTTGTATATTCTTTGTTTTTTTTTACATTTTCAGCCTTGGATCCATGAATTCATCCACGAATCAAACAGGAGTACTTGGCTTCCAGCTGCTGAGCAGAAGCTGCATGGAAAAACAATCATTGTCATAATAAATCAGAATGAGGTACAGTCAAATGAACTGAGAATAGTGGCTGGTTTATTCGCTTCTTCTATCAGCAGTAAGCAGGCTTCCCCTCCACCTAAATAGTCTCCTTATGGTTTTCTCCCCATAAAACAGAAGCCTGGCTTCATATTATGTTCCGCTGTTCTGTCAGCACCTATCTCGTTCACACAGATTATTTTCACTTTCATAACTTAAAGTGAGCAGCCAGATCTAATAGTATCATGGCCAAGTCATGCTCAGGAAATCCACTCCATTTTCATGAAACCGTGGTCTCTATCAGCAAATGTCAGAGTCTATCAAGGGGAATAAATTGTTGTATTGTTAGCTTTAGTTATATTCAAAAAGCTGGTCAATTCTAATAATTGTATAACTTTGAGGACATTTCTGTAGACTATGGTTGTTTATTTTACATTTTGTGGCTGATGCATTATGTATTTTGACATGCTGTCAAAGGTAACAATCCAAATCAATAAAAATACACAAGCAGCAAAAATAGATTCGCTACGATGTGATTTAATGACGATACAGTGTGATTCAGTGCAAATTAGATGAATGCAAAGCCATAATATGAAGCTAAGGACTTCATCAGTTATTTAGACAGTTTGGGATGCAGCGATATCACTTTTTTCAAACTTGATATGATACCGATACTTGGATCTGAGTACTTGTCGATACCAAGTACTGATACCGATACTGCACATAAAAAATGCAATGAATTGGAAGACAGGTTTTATTTTCTTCTCTTCTTGTTACAGCAAACAAGTATGAATTAGATTTAAAATATATTAATAAAATTATCACAAAACTAAATTATTTATGTGAAAATAAATATTTTCTGTGAAATTATTGCAGTTTTCCACTATTAACTACACTGTTCCTCTTTAGCTTAACAGCTCCCCCTGGCAGAAAAATCTAGAAAACTACAACAGAACTGACATGTCATTGAAGCCACCGTCTGACCACAGTCAAAGCAATAACATTGGCATCGGTTCCTGGTATCGATTAACTTTAACGAGTATGAGTACATGGTATTGGTATCAGTATCGGTCCGATACCGATCGGTATCGGTGCATTCCTAGTTTCAATATCTATAGGAAACATGATCCCTCGTGAACTTTTAAAAAAATACAATACACTTTCATAAACGTGATGACTCAAAAAAGTTGGCAGAATCAGGATGAAGAAACGGTTTCAGAACATTTATTGCTTTTTGCACCAGCACAGCTGCAGTTCTCCTCATAAGCAGTAGGTGTCACCTATGTAAAAGTTACCTTGATAAACAGCAGTTAATTGATTAATTAATAAATTAATATATGTTTTATTTTTGGCACATTTAAATAATAATTAAATTAAATTAATTAATTAATGACACATGACACATTTCATTCATGAATTAATTAAATACCAACATCATGAAATAATTAAATAGACGTTTTTAATTAATTCAAGATTTTTTTCATTTTTGGCACATTTAATTAATTATTTAATTTAATTAATTAATGGAACATTTAATTAATTAATGACACATAATTAATTAATGCATGCTGTATTTAATTATTTAATGCCTTATTTATGTATTTCATTTTGACGCTTTTGGCTCTCCATATAAAGAAGTTTCGTACAGGAGGTTGAACTCTTCAAATGTAATTACACATTTTCAACTTTTCTGGATGCAGAAAAAGAAAACTTTTTGTAGATTTTTCATCTCGTCATTAAATTAATCTGAATCTATTGGAGCAGATATGTAATCAACAGCTGCATCTAGAATTATTTACAAACTATCGGTAAAGGGTTGAGACACAGTGATTAATTTACACATTCTGCATATAGAATATTTACTACAAAGTGGCGTAAAAAGTGTGAAATGTTTAGAACTTTGTAAATGTAAAATAGACTTTATGAAATACGTAACTAATGAATGCAATATTATTCAGAGAACAGTTTGTTTTGTTTTGTCTGGTGATGGGGCCTTCACTAACGATTAGAAATATAATGGAAAGTTTGGTGTTTTCAATACGTAAATCTGGTTTTAGATAGAGGGACCGACTACAACAAAAACTCAAGTCTGTGATGCAATCTGCTGCAATTTCTACACGAGAGATGATAACATTACTGTACTTCTTCATTATATCTTTTTCTATAACTTATTCAAGATGTTACCATATTCAATGAATATGCATTTACGAAGGCATTAGTATAAACAGCAGCTGTATAATCAGCAGGTGCATCCAGACATATGTGGAGCTGAGAAAAGTCATATGAGTCAATGAGGCGCTGTGAACAAACACAAGTTCTTGATTTAGATGCAAAACACAATCCCATGCTTGGCTGGCTCCTCCCACGAGGATATTAAGATTTAATGGCGATATTCAGAAAATGACATTATCTGTCTGCAGACTCCCGTCTCTTAACGCAGCATCACCTACGTCGCTTTCATCTTTCTCTCCCTCAAACCGAGAGGCGGACTCATCTTCCCACGCAGCCGTGCCAACTTTACTTAAGTTTGGGCACGGGAACACACTCACGCTAACACACACAGACACGAGCGCATGTTGCAGATCCACCGCGCTCATGTTCGCACACAAATTCATAAAGTGACACTTGCAATCTAAAATCTGACAAAAGCTCTGCCAGTAGCGGGCAAAGTTTGACTCGTGAATAAAAACTCTTGTCAGGACAATCTTTTTGTTGCTTGAATGCTAGAATTGGCTTCAGAAATGATGGATCTGCTCTCAGAATGTCAGGCAAAGCAAACACGCCTGAGGGGGGATTCGCAGTTTTGAGCTGTGCAACAGTGTAGGTGTCATCAAGAGTGCTTTTAATAGATTATACGTGACAGACGAATGAAAACCTGTTGTTGCATTGATTTGCATCTGTATAAAATGGGTTTATTGTCCGAGTTAATAACAGTTTCCAGCTGGTGGCCTGTGCACTCTCACCTGTTGCCCCTGAACAGGAGTAAACAGGTACAGATAATAAATGTGAGCTGCATCATCCTGTCCATTGATAACAGAGAAGGGAAACTTGTTTTTTTAGATTTGTAAAATAGAACTCATGGTGAGTCAACATCACATCCACTCACACAAATTGCATTACTCATTCATGAAGACCAAGCCTACGGATATTCAGTTGCAACCACCTTTCCAGCAGTCGTGTCTCATCAGTGTCAAACGCTGCATGTATCTGCAATGGCTTCCTTCCTTGAACCAACTCACTCCTTGACATTTCAAGACAAAATTAGGAGGCCAAATTAACGAGGGCTCAAATTTCACTTGGATTTTCAGAACCAATCATGAAGGTAGGAGAATACTGACCGTGTCCATCGCTCAGTTAAATTATCTGACGTTACAAACTTCACATGCTGATGGAAATGTTAATCTCCAAGGCCATGTATTGATTATGTTATATACAAATACACAACAGCCCATGAATACCCTGTGAATGACTTTTTCTACACAGTTCTAGAAAGGCTTAGTATCTGAAATCCATGACTGTGAATTATTTATGAATCATATGTGCTTTCTTTGGAAGCTGTGAAGAGTTCATTGTGAATTTAAAGGATTCTCTCTGTGTAACAGGGACTCCAAAAGGGCAACAAAAAAAAAAAGAGATTATTATTATTATTTTGGTCTCCAAGCAGCCTATTGTTTCAACAGGTTTGTCCTGACTGCATTGATAGAATTTCAAGAAAGTATTCTGTAATAATAATGGTTCAATGAGAACTGTTCAGAGGCAACAGCAGGGGAATGTGATTCAACCTCGTCATATCGACGCGGAGCGCATAAAGTCGATAAGACTGAAAGACATCAATAAGGATCACAGAGCTATAGATCCAACAAAATCTTTAAAACATATTTGAAACACTTTGCTGTGACCATAAGTGACAAAATAAAAAGTAGATTGAAGGAGGGAATAGAGCAACATGATTGAGTGAGACTCACAGGCTGAATTCTAAGAGAAATAACAGCGTTGGTTATCGTGACCTAACTGAGAACAGGTGGTTTTAAGAGTGTGCAAGGTAAACAAAACGAACAAAGTCCTTCCACGCCATTTCAATGCACATTTGTCGTGCTTACACTCAAAAGCTGTGTCACTCAAAGTGCAGGTGGAGCTAAACCTCAGTGCAAACAATGTTTTAAGGTGAGGTCCAGTGAGACCGACTTGAGCAAACACAGCACTCTGGTGGGCAGCATGCATTTCTGGATTAATCGGAGAAACTTGACATTTTACCACAACGGCTTGATAGTAGTCCAGTGCATTCTCAATTTGCACTTAAATTAAAATACAAAAAAAAAATAATGCAGGCAAAGTCAGTGCAGCTCAAACGGGTCTTTAAGCAAATTACCCAGAAATTCCATACCTGCTTTGGGTAATTTTGTCATCAAAATGCTGTCCTGCTTATTGAAGTGGGGTTAATTTCCACAAAACCATCATTACAATGTTTTCCCTTAATGGACTGCCAGCGTGTTGTCGAGCTCCCATTCAACGACTCTGTCAGTAATCAAACCATTCCCACACATGCAGTGTTTACACTTTGAACCTTACTAAATGTAATCATCATGTACACATTAAACACTAAACCCTTTGATCCAACACAAAGCCACAATCAGGGAATATTGCTTACCAGAGCTATTTAGGAAACCTTCTCAAACAAACCCTTTTTTTAAGAGTTAAAAAAATAAAACTGGACCAAGAGTTTTCACATGATCAAGCAGAAAAGATAAACATAAAAATGTGGTGTTCTACATATATTGTATCCACGTGTGGAGAATTTCTTATGAACTTTAAACCTTAAAATGAAGAGGAATAATCCCAATGTTTAAGATTATTTTTTTAAGAATCCAAAATTGTATGGAAAAAAAAAACCTAATTTGAGTTCTGTCATTTATCTAGCATCCCGCAATAACCACACACGTCAGCTAAGAGTGCAAACATTAGTTTCTTACCACAATCAGAAGCAATCATCCCCTCTGCCATGGTTTATTCTTCACACTCTTCTTTTTTTTTGTTCTTTTCCCCACTTTCAGCCGGTGTTTTCTACAAGACAAAGATTAGAGGTACAAAGTAAATATAAAGATTACAAACAAAAATTCTGGGCGGGTTTATGAAAAACAATGATAACAATACCGCAATTTAAAATAATAAAAAACACACTCGAAAAGTCAACATGAGACACAATTAAGATCCAATAAAACATATTTGAATTTGTTTAAAACTTGCTTCTATGTTGAGTTTTTCTTTTCTTTTTTTTTTTTTGCATCCCATCTCTGCTCCCTGTCGGAGCAGAGCTGGGGGGCCTGTTTTTCCCCCTCATTCCCTCTCCTCCAGGGACGATTCTAGGATTAGAGATTTAGGGGTGCTCAGCACCCAGAGAGCTGCTCAGCCAGGCGAGATCAGTTTAACCGTTTTTCAAATTTTAACACAAATCTGCTTTTTAGTTTATTTAAAGCTGAGTCAGAGCAAAAGATGAATGGATTTGAATTAAAAAATACATCTGGTGACCCTAATCTCTGGGGAAATACAACTCATTTTAATAGAGCATCTCCTGAATGTAGACCTGAACCAGATCCAGACCAACATGATGGGACAAAGAGCATGTTGGTGGGGGACAATACATGTTTACTAAAGGATTGTCACAACATTGTACTTTAGAATACGCAAATCCAATGCATATGCAGATTATCAACTAAAAACAACTAATATTTCAACAAATCTTTATCTTTTTAAAGAAAAATATTCAATAATTTTGACACCTGTTAGGCTGGGATTTAAACCCAGGACTCCTGTGTGACAGACAGCTTCTCTAACACTGCACCACACTTGAACTGTTCCTAAAACATCTGTTTTTGCTCTCTGTCATTCAGTTCGTCTCCTCAGGTCTGATGTAAGAACAGAAATAATCATTATAGAACTATTATCTATTGTTTCAAAAGCTTGTTTGAAATCTTTTTTAGAGCACAAACCATTGTGGAGTCAGACGAGGACGCGCTCTGGTGTTAAAGGATTAAGATAATGTTGGACAGCGTCTCTCAATTTGTGGGAGTGGGACAGAAGAAAATTATGCGGGACAATCCTGCACAAAAACGGGACATCTAGTCGCCCTAGTAGGTACCAGATCTGCTTTGGGGTGCAGTGTGAACATCTAGAACCGGACCGGGAGTGAGACGCTCCCGGCTCACATGCGCCCCCTGCCTGCAGCACGACTCGAGTCTGGGAAAGGAGGAGCAAACCATTCCTCAGGCGGGGGAGGTTTGTCATATTTTTGTTGTTAAAATATAATATTTCAACCACATACTGTATGGTTTTTATTAGGGATGTTCCGATCCGATCACGTGATCGGAAATCGGTCCCGATCACGTGATTTTGGACTCGATCGGAATCGGACGTCACCTCCCGATCTTGACTCTGGTTTCTTCTACATGCGCACCGCCCCGCCAAAATAAAAGCCGCTACGTCATCAGAAGGAAGTTTGGGTTTTTAAATATATGTTAAACAATCTAAAGCACATGGGATTTATATATAGTCTATATTTGTGCACTTATATTAACTATAATCAGAGTTTGAATCAGTTTCCGGTCCAGAAGGAGAGAGGGGGGGCCGGCCGAGACCGGGAGACACGCGAGCTTATGGAGCAGCGACCGGGTTTGCTACTCACTCCACTCGTCCTCCCCCTGAACAGAAAGCAAGCACCGACGGGAGTGCTCGGTCCTGGAGGAGGCGAGGCCGGCGTGGAGCGAGTCATACCCGTGCTAACTCGTTCCCCCTATGCCGTGTCTCCCTCCACGCTAAGGAGGAGATTCTGCTGAGTGCTGCAGGTACGCTGCACAACACCCGCCCTCCGTCGGGAAATAAATTGAGCGATGTTAAGATTTTTTAAAAGCGCTTTCTGAGGAGTTTCCTGATTAAATGTCGCTCCAAAACGCACCAAACACTGACAGATTTCTCCAAATAGTCTAATTAAGAAGTTGTTCAGAGCTGCTGCAGTCAGAGGATAAAGCAGGAGGAGGAGTGAAGGAGGAGCTGATGACTTAAGAAATGATCGGGTCATTGTCAGTAAACAAGTTTGTTCTTTCTGGGCAAAAAATTGACCAGAATGTTAAAATAATGTTGACATTTCTGCACCTGAACAGCTGTAGTAAAAAAAGATTTTCCTCAAAAAGTTACTTTAACCACAAACTAATTTTGTGCACAGAGAATATATGTTTAAGTAGTTAAACATATGTGGATATGATAGATTATACAGATGGATGGATTTATGTCTGCAGCATGACATCATTTTATTTATTAGTTAAACATCGGCAAAGTAGAACTCAGAAGCAGCTTGAAGCAGAAAGTGTGAGTATGTCTGTGGTCTGGAGGCATTATAAAGTTGAGCACAACAACATATTAAAAAGATCGGATCGATACTCGGGATCGGCAGATCTTCAAAATCTAATGACTCGGACTCGAGGGCAAAAAAACCTGATCGGGACATCCCTAGTTTTTATATATTTACTCGTGTTTTTAAAAAGCACATACAGTAAAAAAAAAGGGGGAAAAAAGTACCAATCTCAACTTTTAGGGGTGCTGGGATTCAATTTAGGGGTTCTTCATCACCCCCCCAAAACGGGCTAAAAACGTCCCTGCTCTCCTCCCTCATCTGCACACGGGAGCGCTGTAAATTGGCGCATGAGTCGGCCTGACTCTGTTTAAGTGCTGTACGATCTTGGGAAAAGTTGTACTAAAACGTAAATTTTATTGTAACAGGACGCTAGTATAATGACAATAAAGATTGATTGATTGATTGATTGAACACGTATTTGAATGTAGATGTAGCTATACATTGTTTTTAGATGAAAAACAACAGGAAGGAGGAAACTGAAGAACCAGTGGGAAACCAGAGGCTTTAATTTTGTGATGATGACTTCTACTCTGTGCCAGCATAATAATGTTTAATGGCTGTGTGAATAATAAAAGCTAAGATGACAAAGCACAGCACTACTGTATATATGAAAAAATAAAACCACACATTAGGACATTAAAATTCATTGAATTTAACCTTGATTGATATCACTGCATGAGTACAATATAAACATAAAAAGATTTCCTCTTGAGCCCAAACAATAGCTAATTAATAACACACACTCGCCCCAGACTTGACAGGGTGTCTCCTACAGGAAGTGTTAATGGTGTTGTGAAAACATCTTCATGGTTCAGTGGACAGGTACACTGATCTGTAAAGGTGACAAACACCTCAGATTTTTCTGAATTAATATAGTTTTCTTCTTTTTTTCTTTGCAAGACTACTGTAACTGTACAGGAACTAAATTATAATATATGTCTTATTTTCATCAGAAGGGAGATACACATTTTCATAAAAAAAAGAGTTAATTCTCATCAGTAAATCAACCTAGAGTCTTCAGTAAATTGATCTGTTCACCTCATAAAGAGCACCATTTCTAGAAGAAAATTATGTTTTTAATCCTGATTTTGTTTATTAAATCCCTATAGGCAAATAAAAGTAAAGGAGCAGAAGAAGGCAGTCCTACGTCAAAGCATATTGTCCTTTCAATTATTATTTACAATAATCAGTCACATGCTAAATTAAGAAACAAACTTCAAACATCAGAATGGATGGAAGGAATATTTGATTTATTTAACCAGGAAAGTCCCATTGAGATTCAAAATTTCTTTTACAGGGGAGTCCTGGACCCTGAACCCTATTAGGGGTTGCACAAACTAGTCGACTTTTGTGAGCTGTAGTGACTTTTTAAACCAAAGCTCGACTCGTCGCTGATCACGTGAACTTTTATTTTGAAGGGGTTTCGTTCCGTTTCCTTTGATGTGTTCCGGTCTGGCGCTGCGCTAATAAAATGGATATTTACTCAACGAATACTTCTTGTCAGCTTTTGATGCCCTTGCCAATCGATTGTCCTTATTTAATCATGCCCTGCTGAAAAAACCAGCATAGACCAGCAAATGTTGTGCTTTGGTGCTGGTATGCTGGTCCATAGTGATCCATTAGTTCAACCAGCATAGACCAGCACCAAACCAGCATTGACCAGCAAAGACCAGCAAACAAACCATGATGGTCTTGATTTATATGCTGGTCAATGCTAGTCTATGCTGGTTTGGTGCTGGTTTAGCTGGTAGACCAGTATGATTCAATGCTGGTCTATGCTGGTTGAACTAATGGATCACTATGGACCAGCATACCAGCACCAAAACACAACATATGCTGGTCTATGCTGTTTTTTTTCAGCAGGGTGGTGAGTCTTTGCTTTCTTTATCTCTTGTTTTACTAAAAATGTGGCGCTATTCAGCCCATTCAAACCTCCAGTGTGCTAACGGCTAAGCTAACGAGCTAATGGCTCGGCTATCATGCTTTGAGTGATTTTATTCATTAAATAGCAAATGTCTTTGTTATGATTATGGCTGAACAATAGATCACAATCTGACTAAAACTGTAGTTTTTGTCAGATTAAAACTGTTTTGCATATAAACCTGACTAAAATGTGACTCAAACTAATCAGCATTTTAGTCTAAAGACTTGATATTAAAACCAAAGTGCTCCTAAAACAACTGCTCTCTCTCAGCTGTTTGTTGTCAGCATTAAAATACGTTTTTGCAGTAAAGCCTGTCAAGTTTTATAAAGCCGTCCTGTATACGCCGTATGTATGACGTCATCAGCGATTGGTCGAAGTCGACGCGACTTTTATTACTTGGCAGTCGACTTGTAAAAATAACAAGTCGTTCAACCCCTATACCCTATAGGGCATGTTGTGATCTGTGAGGGAAACCGGAGTACGCCTGGAAAACACACGCATGCATGGGGAGAACATGCTAACTCCACGCAGAAAGGCCGCAGCGCTAACCACTCCTCCACCATGCAGCCCATTATTGAATAAATATGATGTTTTAACAACAAAATATCTGAACTCAATAATGGCATATGTTACCAAATATCTACATT
This sequence comes from Callopanchax toddi, assembly GCA_006937965.1. Classification (NCBI taxonomy): domain Eukaryota; kingdom Metazoa; phylum Chordata; class Actinopteri; order Cyprinodontiformes; family Nothobranchiidae; genus Callopanchax; species Callopanchax toddi. The sequence goes on from SSNR01000017.1 coordinate 1,923,103, forward strand.
TGAATACACGTTGATCTGCAAAATGATACTTCAATTTGCACCATTAAACAGAAAAAAAGGATAATTTTTATTGATTACCTTGTGCAGAATGCAGATGTTTTAAACCTCTTATTGGAATAATCCCACCAATCAACTAAAGACACAAACAAATCAGGTGAGATAACTCACTTGATGTACATCTACAGGGTATATGCAGGAATCTTGAAGTTAAATTCAAGACTTTTTCAAGACTGTCTCAATATTTTTTAATACCTCACCGCCATTCTGGTTATGTGGCAGCGTCCACCGAGATTCTCTTCCATCTTAACAGTTCGGTGCGTTCGTAATGCTCACCTGGAACACCAGAGCGTACATTGTGCTTTTAAACTTCTGCACCGCCCGCCCTGGTGCTCTGAGAGAAGGATTACTAACGCACCCTTTGTTTCCCGTTCTTTTTTTTTAAATAAAAATGACTAAATTCAGACACGTTTACAATGTTTTTGGGACTCAAACTGTTGGACATCAAATTCAGATTCTTTCATTCCAAAATCTAAGACTTTATAAAGCCGTGATAAGACTTTTTAATACTTTATAAGGGTCTTGAATTTCCCAAAATTGATTTATCACCTTTTAATACTTTTCAAGACTCCGCGGATACCCTGATTTAAAGCCCTAGTCAAGAGGCTGGTTCTGAGTTCTTTCATTTTATACAAAGAAATGTGAGTTGAATTTACAGTTTTTGTTCCCTGGCCAACAATGTGACTAGAAAAACAAGCATTTGCCCATTGCACTTTTTTTATTTTGTACTCATTTTATTGCAGAAATGTTGAACTGTTGTTCTGCCACACAAAGAAGAAGTGTGTGTTTGTTGTTTTGACGTTAAGCTGGCAAGGTAGTCAAAAAGCTGCTTATAGACGTGTGTGTAAAACGTGGTTGCAGCACAAGTGTGCACTGGGCTGATGTTGGGTTAAGAAGAAATATTTAACATCTCACCTACTGGGAAATGTTAAAGACTTTGGGAGACAGAATTGTCCAAGAACTCATTATTTTCTATGCAATGCGTTTCAGACTTTAGGAAGCAGGTTTAGTCACACATCACATCTCTAATTTATACAGCCAGTTGTGTTCTTTAGTTGAGTCTAAAAAAAAAAAAAGCACAGCCTGCTTAATGAGGGGTTTTCTTCACTGCATTACAGTGACTCCGAATAAGTTTATTTTCTCTCCTGTAATGAGTTCTCCAATCTAAACTGTGATGATAAACACAAACAGAGCACCTGAGATGGTAAAACGATGCCAGCGGGAAAGAATGTTTTCTTCTTCATGTCCAAAACTTAAAAAGCAAAGAAGTTTGACGTGGGATACTCTTGTTAAAAAAATCAATCTTGACACCTTGTGCTATTAGTACGCCATTAAGAGTTCAAGGACAATAGCTGTCTTGTTTTTTTGATCATTTATCCCTTGGATCCCCTCATTAAACACTGTTTCCCACAATCACCACAGAATATTGATGGGCTGTAAAAGGGTGACTTTACTGAATTCATAATTACACCCCTTCTGTGCTCACTTGATATTATAAATGAGCCAGATATCTTTGACATTGTAGATTGAAAAGTTAATTGCTTCATGTTGATCTAACGATCTTCTAATGATCTCAATATATTACAAAGTCCATTTTCAGACAAGTTGGGAACTTTTCGAAAATGTAACAGATCGTTCAGCTATAATGTCCTACACGATGCAGATCTTTCTGTTTCTGAACAAAATGTTTTACATGGGTTTCAGAGAGCATTTATCACCCAACATGATAAAGTAACGTCCTTTATTGTATATTTTTTAAATCAGTATTTAAATGACCAGAAGCCTGCGTTAGCCGAGCAGATGGCTCACACACGACTCGGACTATTCCACGCTTCTCCGATGTCTCATAACAGTTCGTGTCACTTTTATTTCACAGAGTAAATAAAGTGATCAGACATGCGACATGTCATTACGCATAATAGGATATAATCTCCTGACAATGATGCCCTCGCTTTAAAAATAGTGGGATCAATTCAACTGACAAAACTCGGCTTTAATTCACGAGGATGCATTAAGACACCGTTTGCCACCTGGAATCAAGATTCACACCAATCACGACAATAGCTTCTGTCCTTAATTATGTGGCCAAATTGGCTTGATATGCGAGAGCACCTGGATGCTGTTATAGACATCAGGGCTTCATCAGCATTTGTTCTTCATCAGCAACTTGCACCCGTATAAAATGGCCCTTTTTTTTTGTCTTTTATAGAATGGTTCCCGTTTCACAGATAAGCTGAACGAGATAAACAGGTTTTTATCAGCGGCAGGATTGATGTATACGAAAGTTATCTCATGGTGGGAATGCGGCATGTATGGCGATCTAATTTCATTGGGATTTATTTGTCAATAACAGATTACTACCGTTTCTGTGCATGCATTGTTATCATGCTTGCATCTCTTGATGTTGCTGTTTGCAAGCACAAAATTCAAAATAGGCAAATCTGATTGCAAATTTTATACAGCGCATCACTTTTAAGTTGAGGTTTTCATCCCACAGCCTTCTAATTAATGTGAAAACACTGGTGCATGTTGGGAGTCAAACTTTTCCTTGATATTAGGTCACGACTTAAAGGGAAACGCTGAACTTTCTGCAGAAACAAATATTCCGTGCAAAGTAAAGCAGCAGAAAACAATATCATTCACAGCATGCCTAAAATACATGCTTTAATTGTACTGCTTAGCCAGCAACAAGGAGAAATTTAGCCACATACTAAAATAAGTCACCCCCTTGATATAAAGGTTTGTGCTTTAAACTAATGATACACAGCTAATAAAGCAGAACCAATTACTTTGCACAGCTGGGCATCTTTTATATGTGACTGTAGTTCTTTAGCATTTGATTGCTTGCAAATACATGCCTGATTTATACTTCTTTACAGTGTAAAACTCAGTGGGCCCAATGACAAGAAAGCAATTAATCACATTATCCTGCCAATTAAAAAGTTGGTCTGCTCCACTGAAGGTAGAAGGCCAGCAAGGGAAATGAAGATGTGAGCGTGAGACACTTCAGGAAGCAAACTTCCATCCATCACTGCAGTCCTCCATATGGGCCAGGTTTCACATGCTCCTGATTAAACATTAAAGATAAATATTCTAGTACATGGATTTTTATGTTTGTCGCATTACTGATTAACATGGGCGCCGTGTTTCTTCTTACTTTCCATTAACGTACAACGAAGATAAAGCAGCGCATTCTAAATGGATATTTTGGGGAGACGGTACACATGAGGATATGACAACAGCTTCCAGGGGAACGACGGGTTTGTTTCATGAATCAATCCGAGCAGAATAACAGCCTCCATCTGAGTCCTGCCATACGTTTGACTTTGGTGTCATTTTGAAGAGGCTGCAAACACAACATGAGAACCACCGCCCCCTCCGTTCCTATAAAAAGCAACTTAATGTTCCAGGCTCTTTCGGCACATTTCTACTGTATAGCATACTTTAATATTAAAGATAAACAAACGTGCCATCAATCGACCAGAAAGAAAAGCAATATTATGCTCTTTTTGTTCTGTACTCTGCTTTGCTTGTTTCTGATTTACATGTGTGAAGCGTTGAATAATCTATGTGATGAGATGTGTGGGCTGCAACTAGGGATGATACCTACCTAACTACCGATACCGTTACCGGTTAAAGTTACCCGATACCAGGAACCGATACCAGTGGCTTCACTGTCTGTTAGTGATGGGACCAATTAACACTGATAAGTGGTCTGTTTGCAACTGACAGCCACACCCATTGGCCCAGCTGCACCTTTGACAATGAAGGCAGGTTGACTTCTTTTGTTATCTTGAAAGTTTCAACTCATCCTATTGAAAAACAGCCGTTCACACCTCCAACCGATTCATCACCCAAGCCCTTTCCCAACAATAACTCCTCTCCACACCCCTCCCTTTCACCCTCAGACCCCCTGCCTGCATTAACAGGCTTTTGTTTGTTTCGCCATGAAATTAAAAAGTGAATACAAAGCAGGCATGCATAGTGCTTACAGTCACCCCCCAAAAAATGAACGGTTCCCTACAAAGACTCGGTTCTCCTCGTTCACAGTGAAGAGCCGTTCAAAAGATTCGGTTCGTTCACGAGCGACACATCACTACTGTCTGTGACTTGTGATTTATGTTGTAGTTTCCTATATTGAACACTAGGGGGAGCTATTGAGCTAAACAGGAACAGTGTGGGTTGACAGCTTGAGATGGTGCCAAATAGTTCATTTTATTTGGTTAAAATGTGGAAAACTGCAATAATTTCACTGTGAAATCACAGAAAACGGTTATTTTTCACCTTATATTTTAGTTTTGTGATAATTTTTTAATTATTATTATTTTTTATCTAACTCAGTTATTTGTTGTTAAAAGCAGAGAAGATAAAACAAAACCTGTATTCCAATTTGTTGCATTTTTGTGTGTGGTAGAAGTATCGGTATCGGTACTCGGTATCGGCGAGTACTCAGATTTAAGTATCGGATCGGTTTTGAAAAAAGTGGTATCGGAACATCCTGCAACAAGAGACACAAAGACAGCTTTAATAAATAAGCAACCAGTGCTTCTTCTGACCAACAAAACCCACGTCCAAAGAAAAACAGGGCTCAAGGACGAACGAAAGACAAAGTCAAACACCCTCAAGCTAAAAGCAGTGACAAGAATAATGTTGCGCCTACCCTAACTCCAAACACCAAACTCACTACATGCTACGGACAGCCTATATTAAACCAATGCAACCCACAGACTGTCAAATGGCCCACTGGCAGTGAGAGGAGCTTTTATGATCTGCTCCTGATGAGCAGAGTGGAGTTAGCTGAGCCGAATTACCAGCAGGAGGCCCCGCGCCTACAGAACACAGAGGAGAGCCACCCCCAACCACAAATATGAGACAGAAATTATTAAACGTGCAACCAAATTCCACTTTCATCTCACAGTGCCATGCATCGGAAGCCAGTGGCGATCCATTTAAAAGTTAACAATTTTCCAACTAGCTTTTAGAAAGACTCAAACTTTCTAGATGAACAGAGTTTATAGGGGTCAAAAGTTGAACTCAAACATTACACAATACTGTTTCAAAAATACCAACTATTACTTTAATTGTCTCTCTTTCTTATTTATTTAAATCTTATCTAATAACGTCAGACAGCCCCTGACAAATCAGGTGAATAATAACAACTTATGACTGATTTGAGCTTTGGGTTTTATTTATTTGAAAAGACTTTGATGTCTAGACTAGTAAGAAAAATACCTACATGATTGACGTGTTTTTGTTTATCAATCTTGTGAGCACAAAATTCAGATTATGACTGATTTAGGGATGTTCCCATTTGATCTCAAGTGTTAGATCTAATTTCAATTATTGACATTGAAACTGACTTCCTTAAATTGGTATCAATGTCAAAGAAAGGAAAGGAAAACGATTAAAACAAAGAAACATCACTAATACAGTCTAAAAAGAACATCTTGCAGCAGAACATGACAGAACGGATTGAGAATATTAGCCTTTAGGAAAATAATTTAGCAATTTTTTACACTCTTGACACTGTCCAGGATCAATGTGCTGATCACAGCTCCATGACGCAATGCTTGTTTACTCTAGGATGCATCGTGACACATTTCAGCTGCATCTGTGGAGCTGCTCTCTGGCCTGGTTCTGTTCTGTCTTACAAGCCGGGTCTATTTTGAATCAGATAAGATGAGCAAAGCAGAAAATCTTACATGCAAAAAGCATAAAAAACCTGGACATTTTTCAAATTAAAATGACCACTCTCTGTATATAACATCACTATATATTCATTAATAATGGACGATGAGAGGCGTTGCAGCAGAGACTGTGGAATTTGAAAGTAGAAATCTGTTTTATAGAGACACCAGGGAGATGTTGTATGAAATAGACTGAAACAGTTATTTTGTTTGAAAAAAAAAGTATCTTTTTGACTACAATTAATAAAAAACATTAGCTCCGTTAGACAAAGTTAAAGTTAAAGCTGATTACTACAGGAAGAGAGTAGCTGACACATCTGTAATTCTCATTCTAATGCTCGGTGTCCTTTGATTTCTGCCTCTGCTGTGACCATTTGCTTGAAAGCATAGAACCTGAGATTCCTCTCTTTACTGTCAGACCGTTTCACTCCGTCAGGGTTCTGGTCACTGGACTCTGACCAGTCACCATGCTTGTGTCTGAGCTTCATGTTTGCTGGTGAGTTTTGTTTTGAATAAATATAGGCTGCTCTCTTGACAATGCAACAAAGCAGGCGTGTCCAAAGTGCGGCCCGGGGGCCAAATGCGACCCTCGGAGTGATTTTGTGTGGCCCTCAGCTGCATTTGAAAAATTATATAATTTAGTTTTCCAGCAGGATTTTGATGCAGAGAGACGCTTTATGACATTTTTTAGATTTTTACTCACATGCGACCCAAAAAACAAAAAAATCCAAGTAAATTAAAATCTTTTTAAATGCAAAATTTTCCATTCAATCAAAATATTCAACATTATTTTTTAGACAATTCAAGAGATATTGAGATTTCTGACTTTATTTCCTGGTCAAAAGAACCACAAATCCTCACTTACTTTTACCAAAACGCAGACTTGTGAGCTCTGCTCATAAAGCCTGACTAAATCCAGCAACAGGACTGGAGAAAGACCCAGATCCTGGTCTTGTTGCTGAGGATGGAACAAAATGTAGAAACCTAAAAACAGTCGACCAATCAGATCCAGTGAATCTGATGCTTTTTATTGTTGAGTCAAACATACGAGATCCCTGTGTCGTATTGACAAAGACTGTTCATTAAAATGTTGCATTTATAATGAATTTTTGAGCAGAACAAAATATTTTTTGCTCGTTTCTTTTAAGAAATATTCTAACTTTTGTGGCCCTCGAGGACTTGACCCTTGGTGATTTTGGCCCTCATGTTGAAAAGTTTGGACACCCCTGCAAAGGCTAACGCCCTTTTCTTTTTTTTTGCTCTGTCTTGGCCTCTAATGCTTTTAAATTTGACATATGTATTTGTAAAATTAGTACATTAGTAAATTAAATTTTCCCTCATCTGTTTATTTAGGCATTACATCCACAGTATCTGCATTCTGTAAAGCATCCATTGGTGATATTACCACTAAAAATCAAAGCAGACTCAAAGTAAATTTATGCAAAAATACAAGATTAATATTCATTTTGAATCTGTGAATTAATTTAGAACAGCTTCTTAAAATGTTGTCATGCTATAAGGGCTTTGGAGACATGAAATGAATCCTGGCACTGCAGAACTGTGTATTGTGGCAAAAAAAATATATATATATCTGACATTTTTCAGAAGAAACACACATCCTGCTCAGACCAAAGGTGAAAAGGACCATCCAGACTTTTATGAACAATAAGTCTAAGAGCCAGTCTGTAATGGTAGTTGGCTGCACCAGTGCTTTTAGTGAAGGTAAGTTGCACCTAAAAAGCAACATATTAGATTAAAGTTAGCAGATAGGGTCTCAAATCAATGCATGTATTTATACACATGTAAATACTTAATTAAAGCATTTTTTTTTGCACAAATTACAAAAGCGTATGTGAACAATGTGGCTGTTCAGAGGACTGAATGTTCATTTTGACTGATGAAAACATCAAAACCATGTCACCCAGCATCCCTACAATGGTGCATGGTGGCACAGTTATTAGCACTGTTGCCTTGCAGCTAGAAGGTCACAGGTTTGAATCCCAGCTGTGGCCTTTCTGCGTGAGGTTAGCAAGTTCTCCTCATGCATGCGTGGGTTTCCTCCAGGTACTCCGGTTTCCCCACAGATCACAACATGCCGGAGAGGGTAATGGTTTATGTTGCAGATAAAAGTATCTGCTGCTAACCAAATAAACATAAAAGTATACAAAAACACATTATAAACCCCACTCTGTTACTTGTTTTTTTAAACGTTCCAATGGTTATTTTATGAATAAACTGCCCTCTAGGCAGAAGTCTTTATATCAAGTGTTGATGTAGAAATTGTGAGCATTAACAGGTCTCTTTTCCACCGCATGGCGTGACAAATTGTGCCAATAGATCAGCACAAACAGCAATTCAAGGTGTATCAAATCTAAAATATGGGAAGATTTTGCTCAAATGTAATCAAATCAAGTAAATCTGATCAGGGTGGCTCTGGCTGTTCATAAGACATTATTAATGTGGGCATTCACAAAGCAAAGTGAGGAAAACAAACCTTCAGGTCGAAGCAGCATAAGTTTACTCCCTAACCTGCTGCAGATGACAAGCAACCAACAAATAATAACAGGGCCGGATCTAGCCAGCCCCACTAAGGGGGGCAGGTAGAATATCAGGGGGGCCAGTCTGGACATGCTAAGAATTTTTTGGTCATCACATCCCCCCCAATCCCTTAAATGCATCAAAAACTATGACATCATCATATCAGTTCCTCTATCATAGATTTATTTTCATATCTGATCCCTGCCCTCTGCATTTACCCGGGCTTGGGACCGGCACAAGTAGGACACTGGCTGATGCCCTGTTGAGGCTGACCTCATCTGGTTAGGTTTTGTGTTTTTTGTGGGTTTTGTTCTTTTTTGTGTTTTTTGGGTTTTTTGTTTAGTTTTTTTTGTTCTTTTTTGTGTTTTTTTGTGCTTTTTGTTCTTTGTTGTGTTTTTTGTTCTTTGTGTGTTTTTGTTCTTTGTGTGTTTTTTGTTCTTTGTTGTGTTTTTTGTTCTTTTTGTGCTTTTTGTTCTTTGTTGTGTTTTTTGTTCTTTGTGTGTTTTTTGTTCTTTGTTGTGTTTTTTGTTCTTTTTGTGCTTTTTGTTCTTTGTTGTGTTTTTTTGTGCTTTTTGTTCTTTGTTGTGTTTTTTTGTGCTTTTTGTTCTTTGTTGTATTTTTTGTTCTTTGTGTGTTTTTTGTTCTTTGTGTGTTTTTTGTTCTTTGTGTGTTTTTTGTTCTTTGTGTGCTTTTTGTTCTTTGTTGTATTTTTTTGTTCTTTGTGTGTTTTTTGTTCTTTGTGTGTTTTTTGTTCTTTGTTGTGTTTTTTGTTCTTTGTTGTGTTTTTTGTTCTTTGTTGTGTTTTTTGTTCTTTGTTGTGTTTTTTGTTCTTTGTGTGTTTTTTGTTCTTTGTGTGTTTTTTGTTCTTTTTGTGCTTTTTGTTCTTTTTGTGCTTTTTGTTCTTTGTGTGTTTTTTGTTCTTTGTTGTGCTTTTTGTTCTTTGTTGTGCTTTTTGTTCTTTGTTGTGCTTTTTGTTCTTTGTGTGTTTTTTGTTCTGTGTGTGTTTTTTGTTCTTTGTGTGTTTTTTGTTCTTTGTTGTGTTTTTTGTTCTTTGTTGTGTTTTTTGTTCTTTGTTGTGTTTTTGTTCTTTGTTGTGTTTTTTGTTCCTTTGTGTTTTTGTGTGTTTTTGTGTGGTTTTTATTGTTTTTTTTTGCGTTTTTTGTTTCTCATTCTTTCTGTGCCATTCATCAGTACTACTTTGAATGAGGACAAACGGAAGGGAGCGCTCACTCTGACCATTTTTCACTTAAATATTTTTTTAATTAGTTATTTCTGCATGCAATTGCGTTTGGGGGGGGGCAGTCATGGAATTTGGGGGGGCAACCCCCCCCCCCTTGCCCAAGCCTACATCCGGCCTTGAATAATAAGTACTTTTTTCTAACTGGAGTCACGTTCTTTTTTACTTCCGATGGTAATTTGAATGCATCGGTATCTATCTCGCGTATGATATGTTCACACACCCACATTTTGTTTCTCAGTACACTCATTTTGACAGTGGACACCTCAAGGGCGTTTGCATCAAGTAGAACCATTTTGACTGGCCTTGACTCAAGGGGTCTCAGCATGACTCCAGAGAGGAGGAGGAGGAGGAGGGGGGGGGGGAGCAAAGCGGGAGCATTTGTGTTGAGGAAAATACGCCACCGCATGCTCCCTATCCATTTCTCTTAGCCGAGTCACTGGCCCAAACCTCGCCTTAATGAGATGTAGCAACACTCGCAGACACATGTAGCACGTCTACTCTAATTACACAAGAAAGCTCTATCGTCTGCTGCAGTCCTCAGTGGCATCACAAAACCCACTCCTTTCCATCTTTTTTATCTTTAAAAGAAATAAAAAAAACGTCTTTCATGTAGAATGGAGCTCTCGCAGAAAGCTTGCTAACAGCCCAGGAAGACACAGCAGACTAGAAGGTTGAAGTCTAGGTTCTAGTTCTGCTTTTTTCTTACCTGAATCATATAAAGGCATGTCTAATGTTTTAACTCTGTGGTGGTATATATGTATTTTATTATGTTATTTTTATTTAAGCTTGGATAACTGATCCCTTTTTGCACTGTTTTTGTGGTGTTGTTCCACATTTTTAAGTCTTTTTTCCCCCCACACACAATACACGCCATGTATCAAAAATAAAAATACAGTAATAAATAAATGTGTTTATTTGTGTGTGCGTGTGTGTGTGTGTGTGTGTGTGTGTGTGTGTGTGTGTGTGTGTGTGTGTGAGAGAGAGTGAGTGAGTGAATGTATCAAGTTTATATTATTTTTATGTTGGTGAGAAAAGATTAAACTGCAGCTATAATTCAGGTGACAAATTTAAGGTTGTCTGGCAGTTTCATTATCCTGCTTCATAGATAAGTTCCAGCATTTAATTACTGTTTATCAAATTACAAATGCATCAAATAATTTATATGGAAATTAAGCACACTTAGCCTTCATGGAACAATTAGTCATTTTTAAAAGTAAATTAAGAAATTATCACTTGAGCTAAAGTTAATAATTGCATTTTCACTATTCATCTTTGTGTAAGTCACTGAAACACTGTAAGGGAATTTAAAATTAGACTGAGATCTCCTTTTGTTGAAGAGAAACCTGAAGGATGAATTGTATTTGCAGCATTATTCCTACTGTGTACCTCAGCTCTATTTTTATCCCACTAACGAATCAATTTACTGCATTATTTTTTCTTTTTTATTGAATAGAATGTTTCAGAAGTCGATCACAGTTGCTCAGTTTAGGCAGAAAACATAGTTTGCCTAAAAAGCTGCAATAATTAAGCTACCTGGGAGGGGCATGTCTTCATGCATTTATAACTTCCTGTCTCGGGTTTCATGCTGTGGTACTCTAAAGGTATACTTTGCTGCAGCTACTGCCAGTGACTGATTGCTGTTATTAGTTCCATCCTGGTAGGTCTGCTTTCAGTAGGCCCTGTGAGGAACTCTAGTGGTAAAAGGCTTCAAAATGCTCATGTAAAATGGTCTCTTTTAGTAGTGAATAAAATTCATAAATCGCCTCGCCTTCTTCCGCTTATCCGGGTCGCGGGGGCAGCATCCCAAGTCGGGCAGCCCAGGCCATCTTCTCCCCGGTCAAGTCCACCAGCTCCTCAGCTGGGATGCCCAGGCGTTCCCAGGCCAAACTGAAGATGTATTTCCTCCAGCTTGTCCTGCGTCGACCCGGGGGCCTCCTGCTGGCAGGACATGCCCAGAACACCTCCCGAGGGAGGCGTCCAGGAGGCATCCTTACCAGATGCACGAACCACCTCAACTGGCTCCTTTCGATATGGAGGAGCAGCGGCTCTACTCCGAGTCTCTCCCGGATGTCCGAGCTTCTTACCCTATCTCTAAGGCTGAGCCCGGCCACCCTGCAGAGGAAACTCCTCCGTGAACAGTCACCTTATCGTGGTGGAGGAGTTTGAGTGCCCTAATGATCCTAGGAGCTATGTTGTCTGGGGTATTTGTGCCCCTGGTAGGGTCACCCATGGCAAATTGGTCCTAGGGGAGGGGTGAGACAAAGAGCGGTTCAGAAGACCTTTCATCAATAGAACACCAAAGAGTTCGAGTACCCGGCCCGGAGGGTTACCGGGGTCCCACCCTGGAGCCAGGCCTGGGGTTGGGGCCCGTGGACGAGCGCCTGGTGGCCGGGCTTTTGCCTGGCTGGGCCCAGCCCGAACCGGATACATGGGCTCATCCAACTGTGGACCCACCACCTGCAGGAGGAACATGAAGGGTCCGGTGCAATGTGGATCGGGTGGCAGACCGAGGCGGGAACTTTGGCGGTCCGATCCCCGGACACAAAAACTGGCTATTGGGGAAAAGTAATAAATGTTCAAATGAAATAATTTTTAAAAAGCTGAGTTTAAAAAACTTTACACATCAAAAATTCATCAGTTTAAAGGAAAAAAGAAAACTTACAGCACTGTTGAATTTCATTTAAATGAGTGACAACTCCAACCAATTCTCCAGAAAGAACCCTTTTCTAAACAATAGCCTCCAGTGTCGTTTGATGAGAACTTCAAACCAAATTATGAACAGACTGTAGGTACACAACAGCCAGGACACCGTCTTCTCCTGAAGCTACACAGTTATCATTTTTAACTCCTCAGTAATTGTCATGAGTTTTTTTTCCTTCTTCAGATGACATACGTGTCAACATCTATTCCTCGCCTCCTGCTTCGCCAACATAGATATTAATAACTAAATGATGCAGTTTATGACTTAATGTGGAATAAATATAGCTTTTATGAGATACTGATCATCACTCGACACTAGCAAACTGACAGTTTGGCAGGTGCAGCCATGGTCCTCTCACTGCCTCCCCTTGAGCTATCCATAGAGAGGACTATGAAATATGGACAGCAGCAAATTGAGATTCATCAGGCACGCCTGCCTTGCTCACTGAAATCTATATTCAATTTTAGAGCATCTGTCATGGCAGTGGCAGGCTGAGGCATGCTGGGATTGAGAATCACTTAAGTGCTCTAAAATTGTATGTAGTGAAGGAAAAAAGCTCTCTGTTTATCTCTTTGTGTATTTGCCTGCTGATCTGCTCCATCTCTTTCGTGCTTTGTATCTGCAAGCAAATTATTGTAAAAATTATTATTTTTCAGCACAGAAATGGCATTTTTGCTTCTGAGACTGAATAGATGTCTGTGTTTGGTAGGTTGGTTTTCACACCTAAAAAACTACAAGCTAACATCAACGCAGTTGATTTGCATCCTGAGAGATCTAATCATGAGTGGACCCAGGTAAAAGGAGGTCAACAGCCTGACTGACATTCTGATCATGGGGTCTGGGGTGGTATAGAACTAGATTAGCATCTGAATGTACATGTGTTCTAGGGGTATGTTTTAGGGACTATTACTGACCAATCAACTTCATGCAAGAAACAAAAATCCAATTTTCTCACTTTTACAGTTTTAAAGTGATAATATGCAACTTTTTCATATTTTTTTTATCTTTTTCTTGAGCCAGTCTGTGCTAATATGACTCTTTACAGAGTTAATGAAAAGTCACTTAGCCCCATCTGGTGATTAGATCCGGAATACCACGATTGCAAGATCTCCGTCGCCGTCACGGTACCCAGGAAGTCACGTGTCTCACGAGGGTTAGGCTAACCCAAAGTGGCTAGCTGTTATGCTAGCGCTGGAGTGTTTTTAGCTCATGATTCCTGATTTTTTCCATCTCTCCCTGCTTGAACACAGCTGATTTCTTTGAAGGAGTAAATAACCGCTCCTGTAGAAAGCTATGAAGGCTGAGGAGATTTCAACAGGTAGATTTAGGCGTTTAGAAGCTGAAACAATATGCTAACTAACTTAATGGCAGTGATTTAAAATGAACACCAGAGGGAGCCCAATACAAGCAAAACTGCATATTATCACTTTAATTGAAAAAATATATTCTGCCAGCTAATTAAAACAATAAAATGAAGTAGAATAAGAGGAAAGGGGAAGTGATTGGTGTCCACATACTTATATACCACAGTACAACATAGTGGAATTTGTTCTCTGTATTTGATTCGTCCCTGAGGAGCAGAGGGCGGCCACCTTCAAAGCACACGGGAGGCAGTTTAGTGTTTGGTCCATGGAAAGTCCCCTGAGCCACGATTGCCCCACTCTCTGCATTTGAGAGAGAAAGGGAGTTGTGCACAAGACTGCTGATGAAAAACTTGCTTTTAAGAAGGTTAAAAAAGTTTTACTATTGGTGTTTTTTCCCTCAGCATAGTTGCATTAAGTTTTGTAATTCCACAAACTCTTTATTTTATATTTCCTCATGGCAAATCAAAGCCTATGGAGCAGCCAAGTGAGATTTGACAAAAGTAAGTAACTCAGGCGATGGTTTAATGTCCCGAACTTCAGAGCTATTGTGATCGGCTGACCCAGGTCAGATTATTATAGCTGGCCTGCACAGACTCTAAGAGACTGTTCTGCAGAAACGATGATGATAAATATAGCCTTAGATGACAGTCAACAAAAACCCATAAAACATGTTTTTTTATACTGGTTTATTGAATAGAGCAAACACTAAAGCTTTAATTAATTTCCCAGCTTTTCACATTCAGTCACCATGTTAAGGTCACTGCAGCAAAGGAAATGAAAACGACTGAAGAGTAGTAGTCAGTATTCCTGGAAGAAGAAAAAATATTGAAAAATGCAGATTTTATAGCAATAAAACTAATTTCCGAGGAACAAATATGCCAGTACTTTTCAGCTCTGATCTCACAGAATACTCATTTTAATCTCAAATACATTACACTGCAAAAACTGATTTCTAAGAAAGTAAAATAGCCTTGTTTTGAGACATTTTGACTTATTTTTGTCTAAAAAGAAAATATATTCTTTCAGCCCTACTTGAAATAGGTCAAATCTTCTTAAATATGGTCAAATTTTCTAGATTTGAGCAAAAAAAAAAATAAAAAATCTGCCAATGGGTTAAGCAAAGTTTGCTTGGCTAGATTCCTTAAAACTAGCGAATTGTTCTAAATGCAGAAAATGTTGCTAGTTTTAAGGAATCTAGCCAAGCAAATTTTGTTTACCCCATTGGCAGATTTTTTTTTTTTCTCAAATCTAGAAAATGTGACCATATTTAAGAAGATTTGGCCTATTTCAAGTAAGGCTGAAAGAATATATTTTCTTTTTAAACAAAAATAAGTCAAAATGTCTAAAAACAAGGCTATTTTACTTTCTTAGAAATCAGTTTTTGCAGTGTAAGTAGCAGGAAAGGTTATGTATTTGATTCAGAAGGATCCCCAGTGGTCATGGTTCTAATGTTTGGTGATTTTATGTTTGTGTATCAAAAACTCAATCATTCCAACTAGTGGCGTTCAGAGAGAATGAAATGTTTAATTCTATAGCAGTAACTTCACTCCATTTCCTACTTTTTCATGGTTAGGTGTTCATGATTAAGAGGAAGGAATTGGCTAATTATCTACAGAGTGCAGGGACAGAAGGGTCAAGGTTTTATCTGCAGGGTTGGTTTCTGCTGGCTGTGGAGTAGGTCAAAATGGGCCGAGCACACTCATTACAGACCATTAGACTGAGAGTCTGTCAATAGGTCTGCCAGAAGAATGCTGCGTTTTCTCCATGCACATAAAATTAAACACGTGGCCTTCTGTCTAAAGCACCAAACTTTTACCGCCTGCTGTTTCCACAAACTGAGAGTCTGATGATTCAGGAAATATAAAAGCTGCTGGAAATTGTTTTGCTCATCCGCCGACCTCATGAACTTGATTCGACTCATTGAAATCTCAGCTGATTTCCTGCATGAAAGCATTGTCTGAAGGGGTCTGAGAAAACACCTTAGCTACCAAAAGTTGGGCTCAAATAATATTAAAATGACTTTTAGACCTCCAGACTTTAACATACGTTGAATATATAAATATTTTTTTATCCTCAGATTTACAGGTTTAAGTATTTTTTTACCAATATCAAAGTTTAACACAAGAAGAATGCAAAACACTAACATTTTGTAAGATCTTCTCCATATATTTGCAGTCTAACCATTAAATAAACATATTTAGGAGGCCTAGCTGCAACACAAATAAAACCAAATACACAAATCAGGGCCGGATCTAGCCAGCCCCACTAATGGGGGCAGGTGGAATATCAGGGGGGGCGAGTCTGGACATGCCAAGAATTTTTTTGGTCATCACACCCCCCCAATCCCTTAAATGCATCAAAAACGACACCATCATCATATCAGTTCCTCCATCCATAGATTTATTTTCATATTTGATCCCTACCCTCTGCATTTACCCGGGCTTGTGACCAGCAGAAGTAGGACACTGGCTGATGCCCTGTTGAGGCTGACCTCATCTGGTTATGTTTTTGTTTTGTTTTTTGTTTTCTTGTGGGGTTTTTTTGTTCTTTTTTGTGCTTTTTTTCTTATTCTTTTGTGTGTTTTTTTGTTCTTTTTTGTGTTTTTTGTTTTGATTTTTTTGTTCTTTGTGTTTTTTGTTCTTTTTTGTGTTTTATGTTTAGATTTTTTTGTTCTTTGTGTTTTTTGTTCTTTTTTGTGTTTTATGTTTTGATTTTTTTTGTTCTTTGTGTTTTTGGTTCTTTTGTTTTTTGTTCTTTTTGTGTTATTTGTTTTGTTTTTTGTTCTTGTGTTTTTTTTCTTTTTGTGTTTTTTGTTCTTTTTGTGTTTTTTGTGGTTTTTTTTGTTCCTTTTTGTGTTCTTTGTGTTTTTTTTCTTTTTGTGTTTTTTGTGTTTTTTTGTTCCTTTTTGTGTTCTTTGTGTTTTTTTTCTTTTTGTGTTCTTTTTTGTGTTTTTTGTTTAGTTTTTTGTGGTTTTTTGTTCTTTTTTTGTTTTTTTGTTTTTTGTTTTGTTTTTTGTTCTTTTTGTGTGTTTGTGTTTTTTTGTTCTTTTTGTGTTTTTTGTTCTTTTTGTTCTTTTTTGTGTTTTATGTTTTGATTTTTTTGTTCTTTATTGTTTGTGTTTTTTGTTCTTTTGTTTTTTGTTCTTTTTGTGTTTTTTGTCTTTTTGTGTTTTTTGTTCTTTTTGTGTTTTTTGTGTTTTTTTGTTCTTTTTTGTGTTCTTTGTGTTTTTTTGTTCTTTTTTGTGTTCTTTGTGTTTTTTTTTCTTTTTGTGTTTTTGTGTTCTTTTTGTGTTTTTTGTGGTTTTTGTTCTTTTTTGTTTTTTTGTTTTGTTTTTTGTTCTTTTTGTGTGTTTATTTTTTGTTCTTTTTGTGTTTTTTGTTCTTTTTTGTGTTTTTTGTTCTTTTTTGTGTTTTGTTTTGTTTTTGTGTTTTGTTTTGTATTTTGTTCTTTTTGTGTTTTTTGTTCGTTTTGTTTTTTTGTTCGTTTTGTTTTTTGTTCGTTTTGTTTTTTGTTCTTTTTGTTTTTGTGTTCTCTTTTGTGTTCAAACTTTATTTATATAGCACCTTTCATGCCACAGCGAGCAACACAAAGTGCTTGACAGATTAAAATGACCCATACAACCCACATTCCCTCCCTTTCCCACACATAGAACAATTATGACATTCTCCCCTCCCAGTCCACAACCCAATCCCAGGCACACATACACATCAAAACCACATTAAACACTATGTTGAGCTCAGATGGCTCCAGTAATGAGAAACACGCCATCAAGTGGGCCCTCTGCCTCGTCAGCTGTAGAACCAGGTCAGCAGCCAACACACCAACCAAGGGCACCTGGGAATGGAGGGTGGCAACTCCCGCCACTGCCCGGGCCCTACCGGGGAGCGCTTGAGCCGCCACCGCCGACCACCGGTCCCAAGGCAGAGGGCTCCACAGAGGAAACACTGGAGGATTAAAATGCGTAGCATATAAAATAACGAGAACTTATATGAATAGTAAAATGACCAATAAAATGTGAATAAAAAGCTAAATAAATAATAATCAGTTAAAAGCTAATCTAAAAATGTGGGTCATGGAATTTGGGGGGGCAATGCCCCCCCTTGCCCATGCCTACATCTGGCCTCGACACATAATATTATATTTTAAATGATATAAATCTAAGTTTCTATTTGTTGAGGCAATGCAGTGATTGAGGCCTTCCATCTGTTGTTGTTTAAACATGAAATGACTTCCATCTTTGGGGCTTGTCATCAGTCTGTCACCAGCCACAGATAATGCATAATGGCACCAGTAAAGCTCTTTATTAGTCCATGGTGAACAATGAGCCGTGTCAGCTGATAGAGGGAGACCCCCACTCCTCATTGCCAAACAGAGGAGCCCAAGGAAGTGACAATCGATAGAAATGCTTCATTTGCTTTATGTGTGGAGCGGCACACACCACAGCACAAATAGACTCCCTTCACTCTGTCGTTTTAGCACATTTCCACCCACAAAAGTACCATCCATTGCTTTCACGGGCTTGTTTAGACCAGGTGCAACTGATTAGGGAAGGAAAAGTGTTTGCTTTTGTATCATAAATGCAAAATTTCCAATTAGTTCAGAGAACAAAAATCTAATTGTAATTATGCATGGAAACTTAAAGCGGCACTCCGGAGGATTTCATCAGGAGAGCAGTTTTTGAATCTAGCGTCCAAAGGCTCCTCCTCAAAACATCTCGACACGCGCGTCCGGTCGCGTGTGCGCGCGTGCACGCGGCGCATATACTTCGGACATGAACTGTACAGCTCAATGTGTAGGGTTTAATCACTCACAGTTCACAATCTTATTCCAACAACACTACGAGGGTCTGAAGAGCCCTCTCTGTCCCTGCTGCTTCTGATATTAGCTCTGTTAGCACCGAGCTGCTGCTGGACTCTGAAGCTGAACTTGACTCGGCCCTGGATGAACTTTCTGACCAAAATAAACGCATAATCCTGTCAAGCCTTGCCATTCTGTGAGGTGAAAGGTTTAAAAATAAAAATAAATCCATCTTTAGCTGGAGAATGGGTAGGTTTTTAGTAGAAATGAGCCGTGAGTCCTCAGTGAACGGCTGAGACGGCAGAGAAACACACGGAGCGTCCTGTACGACAGCGCCCCCTACTGGTACAGGTTTGGTCGATGCGCGTACATGTTGAGACAATGCAGAAATTTTAATTTCATTGGCTGAAAAATGTCGGCGGCAAGAAATAATGGAAAGGGGCTCTAGGAGGAAGGAGGGTCTTCATCAGAATGACAGATGTTGTGGAACTCAACCCATAGATCATAGTTTAGACCTGAAATATCATTTAGAACATTTAGAAAACTTTGATACAGAGAAAAATGCTCCAGAGTGCCGCTTTAACTTGTCAATATGCAAAGTTCACACAACTTTGGACTCTGTTAGCAAACAAACCTGCACTCAAGGCCGCCTTAATGCACAGGCAAACCGGGGCAGTGGCCAGGGGCCTACGATATCTAGGGGCCTATCATTTCAGGTGAAACAAAAAGAAAAAACCCATTGTTTTACAATTTGTCAGGTTTTCTGTCAATCAGCTCATTTAAGGCTGCTGATTGGTCCAAATTACAAGTGACCTACGTCCCCCACGTGACCCGTAAATGCCCATTGGACCATGAGCTCACCAGTCAAACAATTCAGATGATTTTGGGGCGTGTTCCTCGTAAAGAAACTTGAAAAAATGTCGGGAAAGAAATTTTAGAGCGATGCTCAGAAACGATATTTGCTCCATGAGACATTACAGAACATACCTAAGCTTACAGAATTGTTTAATCAGCCAATAAAAAGTTGGACAGAGTTCGTTCACGCACGCACCGGGCAGAGCCGCAGAGATGAAGCAGTGCCTGTCGGCCGCTCAGCAGGGAACCGCTGCCGGGGAGGAGGAGGAGAGGACAGGTGCTCTGAGTACTTGGAGCAGCAGAGAAGGTAGAAGACATTTATAATAATGATTCCTTCTGCTGGGGTGGGGACATCGTCACTGTAACAATACGATCTTTCTGGGCAAAAGTTGGACCAGAACCGTGTCAAAACATGAGCGAGTGAGAGAGAGAGAGAGAGAGAGAGCGAGAGGTTCTAAAGTCTGGGTCTGGAGTCTGGGTCTGAAGTCTGGAGTCTGGATCTGGAGTCTGGTTCTGGAGTCTGGTTCTGGAGTCTGGTTCTGGAGTCTGGTTCTGGAGTCTGGATCTGGAGTCTGGTTCTGGAGTCTGGTTCTGGAGTCTGGTTCTGGAGTCTGGTTCTGGAGTCTGGTTCTGGAGTCTGGGTCTGAAGTCTGGTTCTGGAGTCTGGTTCTGGAGTCTGGTTCTGGAGTCTGGGTTTGAAGTCTGGATCTGGAGTCTGGATCTGGAGTCTGGATCTGGAGTCTGGTTCTGGGGTCTGGATCTGAAGTCTGGTTCTGGAGTCTGGTTCTGGAGTCTGGTTCTGGAGTCTGGTTCTGGAGTCTGGGTCTGAAGTCTGGTTCTGGGGTCTGGTTCTGGGGTCTGGTTCTGGGGTCTGGTTCTGGAGTCTGGTTCTGGAGTCTGGGTCTGAAGTCTGGTTCTGGAGTCTGGTTCTGGAGTCTGGTTCTGGAGTCTGGTTTCAGAGAGTCTACCAGTACCAGGCTCTCATTTTGTTTTTGTACTCGGGGAAAATCCTGCTGTGTTCAGACACCAAATAAAGTTCAGCACATCATGAATCAGTGGTGACTTTATAGAGTTTTACCTCAGTTTAAAATGATGACGTCATAAAGGGACATCAGTTTTCTCAGAAACTACATCAGGTACAAAGATAATTCTTTGTTTTTACGTCCATCAGGTCCCAATCAGCCCAAATAGCAAAGAGAAATTAACATGCAGTAATGAAAGAGTTCAGGTCTTAGGAGGTTAAAGAGAAGGTTCTAGCACTGACCTGCTGCTTATTGTTTCTGCTGTTATCACAGGTTGATGCTTGTGCAGAGGTTATGGTATATGGTGTTATTTTCACATAATTTTGTTATATTTTTTATAATGTTTAAATTTAAAATAGATCTGTTTGCTTTAATAATATATTTTCAGTTTTGAGCAGATTATTTATATCCATCTAGATATAGAACACACACACACACACACACACACACACACACACACACACACACATATATATATATATATATATATATATATATATATATATATATATATATATACATATATATGTGTATATACTGTATATATGTGTGTGTATATATATATATATAAAATAAGTTTTTAAGCATGTGTAGTATATGTATTGACATTGTTTATAAGGCAGAGTGCAGTAAGAGGAAGTTTTCGGGCCGTGGGGGGGCCTACTGAGCCTCTCAGCCCCGGGGCCTATCGGCTAGTTAAGGTGGCCCTGCCTGCACTTATTACCAAATGTCCTGTATTTATAGAGCGCTTTCTAGAGTGTTCTACACTCCTCAAAGTGCTGCACAACACAACAGTCATTCACACTAGATACATTGTAGCTACAGCTGCCCTGGAGCGCCCGCCAAGTCCCTCTGACCGCCACCAGTAGGCGAGGTGGATGAGGAATCCTGCCCAAGGACACGACGACAAAGTAACTCCACCGCCACCGGAGCTGGGATTGAACTGGCAACCCTGCAGACCGGCCACTCTACCAACTGAGCTAGACGGCGCCCCCTACCATACCAAACCTCTTGGTCAGACCTTACACTCTTTGTGGTTTGTTACTACATCTTCTTAAAATACAACCTCAAAATAATTAAACTCAGTAAAAGTCAATATAAACTAGGGTAAAACATATTTTCAAAGCTCTCAGGATGAGTGTATTTTTTGAGTTTTGTTGTAGCTACGTGACGCAGAGTCTGAATTACAGGATTATCCAGCAGCATTTTCTTTGGTGGTTGAGTTTTGATGACAACAGAAGCAGCAGCAGAAGAGAACATGCACCTGAGGCTACTGCTGATGACGAACTTCCTTGAATTATGAATCAAATTATTTAAAATAAGAGCCAACGGCACTAATCAAAATTCTTGTACACATTAACAAGTTTTTGCAAAAACCAACAACTGCATAAAGGAGATGCAAAAATCCTGTAAGACGAGACGTGGCTCAGGGGGAAGAGAAGCCGTCTACCGTGTGGGAGACTAGAGTTCAAGTCCTGGTCCAATGTTTTGAAGTGTCCTTGAGCAAGGTACTGAACCCCCAACTGCATCCCGGGCTCCAGTAAAGTGACTGCTTTGCTTCTCATGGATGGATCACATGCTGAGGACAAATTCCACTAGATTGTACTGAGGTGTTTACATATGTGGACACAAATTATTCTTTCTCGCAAATAAATTAGATATACCTACAGCAACTGATGTGCTTTCAGTGATGCACAAACAAAAATGGCATTCTCTCCTCCATCAGCTTCACTTGGTCAGCAGTGGCGGCCCGTCCATAGGGGGTGCTCGGGCGCCGCCCCACCAGTCCCACGAGGAAGAAGAAGAGGAACAGAGATCACAAAATATAAAAAACTAACATGAAAATAAAAGTAAACGAGCCATCCATTATATATACAATAAGTGCTGTGTATAATCTGCATTTAGGTGTAGTTTAGAAAGGTTTTCTCACTATTTTTTACTGGACCGATAGGTCATGTTTCTTTGGGTTCTACTGCGCATGTCTGGACAGGACTCCATCCCGACATAGCGCATTCTGCTCCTGACGCATGCGCACTGGCAAATTTTTCCTGCCGCATGCGCACTGAGTGCAAAAAATAGGAGATCGATCGGGACCAGAAGTTCTTTCTCTCTTTATAATGGAGGGTAGGAAATGGGTATTTATTCAAAGAATCCTTCTTGCCCGTTTGTGAAAACAAGCCGAATGATTCCACTTGTCCTGATTTCATCAACTCAATGGTGAGTGACTTCGTTTGTTTTTTTTTCTTCTTAATGACTATGTGTCTGTCGCAGATTTTCCCATTCAAAATCCCCATAGCTAGCTGCGACTAGCTGTGCTAAGTCCTGAGGAGTGAATTTATACCTTAAATAGCGACATGTGTTTGTTGAGGTGTCTGCCGAATGTTAGAGAAATACAGGTACTGCTGATTGAATACGTTGGTTTATGTAGTTTAGCCCGTTTTTCATGAGTTTTCTCTACTTTCCATTAAATTATTATGGCGTTTTAAGGAAGTTTGGTCTGACTTGGTTTGATGGGACTTATCAGTGGATTTGACTTTATTTTGTTGTTAATTCACTTCATTAGTTGAGCTGATTGTCATGACTTGCTTGGTTAGTGGTTGTTGTCTGAATTGTAACATTAATTATCTGACTGTATTAGTTAGAGATGGATTTATTTGTTTGTGGTGTCAGTAGAAAGCTGATTGTGAATATTAAGTTATGTTTTTGACTTTACCAGGTTGTTTTTTCCTTGAAACTCTTACAACTTCTGTTATGACCACATTGTGGTTGTTTTTTATTTTTATTTGTATCTAATTATATTGATATTATTCTAAGGTCTCCTTATGAAGACTTTATAACATCTTTACTGTGTGATGTGTAGAATTAGACCTAACGGCTCCACATTTCTAGAGAACTGGTGGTAGGGATTTTTACCAGCAAAATATCACCCTAGTGGTGATATGTGATTTTTTTTGCGCATCTGAAAACTGACTAGCAAAAATGCGCCCCACCCAAAAAAAAAAAATTCACCAGCCGCCACTGTTGGTCAGTGTATTTTAGTATTGCTGGTCCAGAGTGTCTCTGTCAGAGTGTGAGAGCAGGACTGTCAGTAAGCTGCACCAACAAAGACGCTGATCCTGGCCTCTGCAAAAATGCCAAGGAGAATAAAAAAGTTCAAAACTAAATTCATGTTCTTCATTATTCCATAATAACATAACGCTGTCTCATCAACTGGGAATAGTCACTGGTCGGCTGACAGTTTAACTGTGACATGTTTTAGAGCAATGCTAGGGCCTGTAAAAGGATCAAATTCAATGTCTTTCTGGCTTGAACCCATATATCAAACAAGTCTGCACTAAATAAGAATGTTGGATTAAAATTACTTTTCTTAGGAGGATGTCTGAGGTTCCAGTTTTCCAGTATTTGCAGTCAAGAACTGGCTCTAGTCCTGAGACAGTGCTCTGCTTTTAACACCTTCAGGATTGTGATCAAAACGTCTTGCATGCAGAAGTGAAAAAAAAAAAAAAACCTTAGGGGGTTAGGGGGAGTTGTCAGCAAATTATAGTTTAAAGGCTTGTTGGTTTTCTGCTTAAATTGAGAAACATCTTCAAGAAAATGATGTCTAGTTGTGTTTTCTCTGAACCTACTAGGAATGCTGTGCCCAGCATGTGTGGAAACCACCACCAGCATATTAATGAATCAGATTGTTTCTAAGGTTTCTGGTTAATTTATTCACCCACTCATTTTAGCAATTCACATTTATTTAGACATTAATCTCAGTTATTATCAAATGAATGGTGTCAGAAATTGCCTGCTAGAACTCCAGTAATAAAAAAAAAAAACACAATTTTCCAGGTATATGAGCTGTGTCTGTGCAAGGTTTGAATAAAAAAAAAATACAGAATTGTACTTATTTACATGATAAACCTTTTATAATGTTAGAAAGATTAATTTTAGCGCTCTAAAAGTCTCAGTGGAATTCACAGTTTTTTTTAAAGGTGATCAAAACAAATCTTTAGAAAATTAAGGGTTTTGTTGTTGTTTTTTTGTAATGTCACTTTAAACCACAATATGTAACTCAACACATTAGAAGCACTTATTGCTGAGATCTATATTGTTACATAAAGGGTTTAGGGTTTAATTTACAACACTGTAAAAAAAAAAAGAAGTAATTTTTACAGTAAAATTCCATTAAAAATACTGTGAACGTAAACATTTTTTACTGAACAAACCGTGTTTACCACAGTAATACAGATGAAAAGGCTCCGTCTCCTTTGGCTTTTCATCTGTATTATTTAATCTAATTATGATTTGTTCAGTAAAAATTTTTACATGTTCACAGTATTTTTTACAGAACTATTCTGGCAACCACAGCTGCCAGTTTTTTACTGTAAAAATTACATTTTTTTTACAGTGTATGGTGATGAAGTCATTTCCTAAAATGGCCTCATTTGGGGTCAGTAAGTTGAGACAGGTCAGAGGATTTTCAAAGATTTAAAAAAAATACAGAAAGAAAATCTAATTTTCTTACAGATGTAAACTTGACAATAATGAGTGACATTTAAAACTTTCACAAATGAATGAATCATCAATTACCTCATTCAGGATTATTTTTCATTTTTTAAAAATAATTTTTTGTCTGATGCAAGTTTTCCATCAACAGCAACACGTAAACAAGAAAACTGTTAGTTGGTGGGAAAAAAAAGAGAAAAAAGAAGGAAAAAGAAAAAAGGGCTGAAACTGATCTTATGCCCTTAAAGTCATGAAAGTACTGTTCCCCCGTTCTGTGTTTTATTCTTTTTTATTTCTCTTTTCTTTTCTTTGGCTGTGTCAAGTTAGTTTGTTTTGTTTTATTTTTTATTTTTTGCCTTGTTTAAACAAAATTGTGAAAAATATTTCAAAATAAAGAGTTTAAAAAAACAGCATTTGAATAGTTACTGCTATGCAGAAAAAGGGTAAATTAAAAATAATTTGTATAAATTCTTGTGTTTAAGAGGAAAAAAGGAGTGAAACCTTAGTGAAAACCTTTGTCAGTTTGCTTACTTTAAAAGCCCTGATTTCTACAACCCTTTCTTCTGCTACAGCGGCTGAATGAAAGCAGGATGTTACCCTGACATCTCTATGCTGTTCTCCTCTTTCTCAAATGACATCTCTTGGATCAGTGCTGTCCCTAAGTGGGAAGGAAATGAAAGAGGTCACAACAGGGGAATGAGAGAATGGTGCCAGCCTTAGAAGCTACATTTCACCGTTCAGGAGTGTGCTTAGAGATGGAGTTACAAGTGTACATTACTGTATCCCAGAGCGACTCTGGTGCTAGGGTTTATGTTCCCACACCTGGCAGGAAATGCCTTTTTTTCGGAGGGGGTGTTTGATATGGCAACAATTTTGTCCCTTTAAACACACACCGCACAAATATAATTTAGCAGAAGTGTGGTGTGTTTTATAAACTGTACAACCGTCTTGTTTTATGGCGTGTTCTGTCCGTAATGGACACAATTACAGTGAGGCAGGTGTAGCCGCGCAATATCCTCAGTACGCTTTCCTTTCACAGCTGCAAACCCAAAGCATGAACTGCCACTGTGTTTTCATTAGCCTTGATTAAACAAGTGGCCTAAATAGCTTTTTTCTGCTGTAAACATTCTAATGGAGAAACATTTACTGTGTAATGTGAACAAAACTGCTGCTGTCACCACTAATACTGCATCCATTTAGGGCCAAACTAAGGAGTTTGTTTAAGAAACACAGGTCAGAATTTAGAAGTGGGGTGTAGGAAGTCTTTAGGTAACCCAATATAAAATCAGCTTAGAATCCTGAGTCGTAACATGTGATGATTTACAATACTGTGGTCATTTTAATCAGCTGAAATAGCAAATGTAGAGTAGAAGCTGTAGCTAAAACTGTATTTATTGGTCTACCTCATACCAAAAGTCATGATAATAATTTCCAGATCTATTTGGAACCCATTTTAAATAAAAACATAAAAAAAATAAGCTATTACCATTATAATTCCTATTTACTATCTAGCTAGAGGAACCGTCATTAGGTACTTCTTTGCTAATCACAAACTGTGAATATCCTTTTAACAAGACACTTTATTGAATACAGGCTGTGAAATAGGCGTCTGATACGAGTGACAAAAGAGACGAGGTGAGTTCTATTTAATGTCTGTGTTTGGACAATGTGAGAAACTATTTAAAAAGAACTTATGTGTGTCCTAAACTGTGTGCCGAGTCGGCGGTTTTGCCATTATGCGAGAAATATTTTAAATAAATCGGACCGTCATTAATGTGAATTCCTTTGAACGTTGTTTATTTTTTTTAGACACACAAATAACCACGTGACGTTTGTATTCAGAGTGCACGAGGAATCTCTTCTCTTTTTTAAACTTTCTGCTGAACCTTTGAGGTGAACCTCTGAAAGTGAAGTAAAATGAGACGATCGCTGTAACGTCCAAGTGACGCTGAGACAGGCTGTCAGCTGTGTTGTCATGGAGATTACGGCATCTTGTAGTCTTTATTTTATGATTAAACAGCGCGTACAGTGTGTGTGTATAAAGAGGTTAACTGTGGGTTCATATAAACAAAATAAAACCTTAAACAAAATGTAAAAATTATTGAAAAAATTTGCAACTTTTAGAAAAGTGTGCCGCGAAATCAAGTCATTTTAGATTGCAACAATCACAAAAAATCCCCGCAACTTCCTGGAGGGACTGTATTTATTGATCTGTGTTCACTGGTGGAGCTAGCGCTAATGCTAACTACTACTAACCCTACAGTTACAAGTCTCCATCAATTAACGTTTGTACTCCAGTTAAAGTTGTTTACGATTGGCATAAATCAGGGGTGCCCAAGTCCAGTCCTCGAGAGCTACTCTCCTGGAACTCTTTGATGCAACCCTTCTCCAACACACCTGAATCAAATGAAGGGCTCGTTAGCAGGCCTCTGCAGAGCTGAATGATTTGCTGATGAGGGAGTTCAGGTGTGTTTGAGCAGGGATGCATCTAAAGTTTCTAGGAGAGCAGCTCTCGAGGACTGGACTTGCGCACTCCCGGCATAAATAAACCTGCTAATGAAAATAATAAAGTACTGTACTTTTAGATCTGTCTAATTTTAGCGAGGAAAACTTTGTTTCCTACCGATTTGAATTTACATGCAAATTATTTTTTACTATTATTTGATTCTGTACCCAACTAAAATTATTTAAAATAAAAAAAAGCTTTTAGGGGCAAATGTTCTTGTACTTTTAAAATGCAATTAATTGTGATTATTAATTACAAAGCCTGTAATGATTCATTAAATTTTTTTTAATCGAGTCCCACCACTACTGTAAATATACTCAGTGTCATAAAAAAAAAAAGCTAAATAAGAGCATTTGCTTTCTGTCTTTTGAACATACAAAAGTTAGTGATGGTAAAGAAAAAAAACACGCTGCAATTTCACGTCCCTCCTCTGCCACTGTGGTATTATTGGGAGGCAAACGGTATCGTTGAGTTAATGATAATTTAATGAGCAATTTATCCTAAGCTTCTGTCTTATAAAACAAGAATGAAAAGTAATTCAAGATTAAAATCATATTCCATTGCCCTTAAGTGAGATAAAGTGCCCGAGTACACTAAGCAAGGTACTGTTTGAAAGACTGAATTTGTTCTGGGCATCGCCTGAAGTCAGGCAGCTGTTAATTGGCTCAGCATTCTCCTAAGCATTAATCGGTAAGTGCAACGTTGATGTTAGTCTGGATCTTTACCATGTGAGCACTGACAAATAATCGCTTAACAAGAGTCAAACATGCAGTTTAGTCATGTGCTTTCATGTTAACGCCATTAAAATTTAAAAACACGGTGGTAGAACCGGGTAAAAAGAACAGCGCACATGGCTGGTGTAAGTCCTGAATCAGGTCAAACTTTTCAGCCATCCACATAAGTTCACTAGCTTTATTGATGTATTAGTGTCAACTTCTTTGGACACATTGAACTCCCAAAAAGATATATCCGCGGTCATGGATTGTACTCCTTTGCAATTTGTCAACCATGCAGGCACACCAATTACAGCAGGGCTGTTCACTTGCAGCAGAAGTGTCTCATTTATTATTTATAGACAGATTCTAACAATGGATGTTAGAGACAGCTATTCTTCACCGTTTCCCCGGGAGATTCTACATGTATGCGGCCGAGCGGCCCACTGCATCACTTACCCTGATACCTGTCGATAGAAACGGAGGTGAGTCACACAAAATCCATTACCACACAGCGTTTAGTCAGATTTGTTCCACGCTGACTCAGTGACATGAAGAACCTGGACGTTTTTGACCAGCTGAATGGAGCATTAAAAAAACAACAACCAAGTTTTCACGTCTCTGGACAATTTCACATATATACTGCATCATAGAAGATCAAAACTTATTTCAGTATCTGTCAAAATTATTGACATCTGATTAAAACAGTTTTTACTGATTTTTTCCTGGTTTATTGTTTTCTGCAACTCAAAATCTGTTCCACTTAATAAAGTCTGATGTGAAAATTCTGATTCAACATTTTTCCTGTACAGGGTTTCTGCAGATTCAAGGAATCCAACTTTAAAGCCTGGTTCATACTTCTCCGACAGCACGTTTGCGCTCACACGTATTGACGGAGACGTTTTTTATTTTTACTTCTCCGTCAGTGCTGTGAAGCAATTCTCCACCAGGACAGCAGAGGGCGCATAACTTTTCTGCAGTAATGCCTCCGGTCGACCAAAGTTTGTTTACTTCAGCTCAGTAATGGCCGACAGAGGTCGAATTTTGATTAAGTTTGAACAGATTGATCTCGAAGAACAAACAATGTTGTTAAAAAGAATTAAACAGAAGTGAGGAGACAGCGGCGTCTGTTGAATGTCCGTCCGTTCAGTGAGGACGAGGCAGACGACGAGCGAAAATGTAGCTCTTGTTTAACCCTTTAGGGACACTGATGGATGATATAAATGTTCGTACTTCGTCTGCCAGACGTTTCTCGAGCTGATCCATATCTGCTTCCGCGAGATTCAACTATTACTACTCTGTTGATAGCGGCATGAAGCCGGAAATGATCACGGGGTGTTGAGCCGACCAATCACAGGCATGCGTTGTCCGTCGCTTTCGACGCATAGTTAGAATTTTGGGCATGTCTCCGTCAGCCTCTGCGAGCATGTCGTAGAGAGCTTGCGTCGACGCATAATGGCGTTGCGTGTCTCCGTAACGACGCAGACGGAGAAGTATAAATCAGGCTTCAGACTTTTTAAGACCTGTTTTAAGGCAGCTTTGATCAAATTTAAGACCTTACATTCACGGAATGGGAAAGGGGATGTGACCACCTTACAGATAGTTCTGACTAAACCTTGACTGGAAGTGAAAGTGCAAATCTTACAGAAGTGTATTGCATTCACCTGAAAATAATTTTTAAAAGCTCCTTTTTACTGAATTAACGAGATATAACAGCTAGGGCTGGACGATTAATCAAAAATACTCAAATATCGAATTTTATAACTTTAATTGATGTCATTTTGCCCATAATCGTATGTTTGATATTTTTAAAAAACGAAAAGAAGCGAGTAGGTTCCGGATGTCCGTCTGTGACACGACTCAACTAGTCCGCGTCACATGCTAGTCACGTGACTCCTCCTCCTTTACTCCTATACTTTGCAGGAAATTTTAGTCTATGGAGCAATTATGCTGCTACAGTTTTTGAGCATACAGGTAGTTATCGTCCATTAATCGTTATCAAGGTTAACTCCTCAGTTAATCGTGATATTGATCTGAGGTCATATCGCCCAGCCCTACTAGACCCTTGCGGTCTGGTGTGCTGCTGAGTTTCAGATCTTTGTAACCCAGAAATCATAGGGGCCCTAGAAATTTAAGACCTTTGGACACTGAATTTAAGGATTATTTTTCAATTTTAATGATATTTAAGGCCTTAATTTTGGAAATGCACATTTATGGCATTTTAAGGACCTGCGGATACCCTGCCTGTAGAAAATTGACGTACACCGACTATCTGTCACTGCTGCAGGCAGAAAATTTTAATATTTGTGAAACGCATTTCTTTGCGTATTTTTGCAAGGTTAATGTTTTTATTGTGCACTGTCCCCCTTAAAAAATGAATAAATAAATAAAACTAAAACCTCCACGTGTTGAAGAAGCAGGATCACCAGGTGTCCCTCTTTGTGTGAGACCACTCGGCATTTGTATCCCTCTTTCATCATCTTGGAAACAAAGGTAATGCCCCACATTTTAACCAAAAAATAAAATAAAAAATACACGAAGGATAGCTCTCTTTATAGGTGTGTATTTCCAACCATGTGCACATGATAAAATTGCTAACAACACCAATTAGTCTTAGTTCTGTTCAGTGGAAGAAGCCAGATAAACTTATCAAACGAACAAAACGGAAAACACCACAAAGAAGAAACACAGCTACAACCAAGTAACATAAATGAAATGACCAGAATAAAAATAATGTTTAGAACAACATTGGTCTGATCTTTTTTTTTCAATCTTTAAAGACAAAAAACAGATTCAAATGGTGGGACTCTGCTGTAATTCACATTATGAAGCAGGATGGAAAAAAATAGAGTTAGGAGGGGGGATGCTCCCCCTTCAGAGCATGATTACTAATTAACAAGGACTAAAGAATATTGGGGATACTCTAGACTGCATAACCAAACTCACATTAGAAACTTGGATAACGATAATTGGGAAATATAATTTGGAAAAGGAAGTTCAAATCTTAAATTGGTTGGCTTATGACCAAAAATCTAAACCAGGGTTATTGGACACGAATTTTAAGACAGACAAAGGTATTACAGCGATATGCACAATTATGAAGAATGGGGAAATAAAGAACTGGCAAGAAATTAGAAAGGAGTATGGCATACCAGATACAGATTATTTTATTTTTCTGCAAATTAAAGATTACCTGGATAAAGAAATCAGACCAGGATTACCCCAGAAACTCAATAGGGTAACAGATTAAAGCATATAAGGGCAAAACGGAGAAAATGGTTTCACAATTATATCAAGGGCTGAGAGAAAAAAGGGAATAACATCTTTATATGTACGAGATAGGGGCAGAGGTGGGTAGAGTACCCAGAAAATTTACTCAAGTAAGAGTAACACTACTTCAACATATTTTTACTCAAGTAAAAGTAAAAAGTTGCTGTCCCCAAAAAATACTTGAGTATGAGTAAAAAAGTATTTGGTGAAAAGTCTACTTGAGTACTGAGTAACATCCATCAGATTTTTTTAAATGATGCTTTTATTTTGACATGTTGCACTTCAGTGTCCCAGGTGTGTTTTTAGCTAAAGAGGAGAAATAAATGCAAAGTTTCCCAACTCAGTTAAAAAATTGTGTTAAATAATTGTGTTTTCTATAGTGACCAAAATAATCACAATCATGAATTTTTTCCCCCCTCATAATCGAGCTGCTAACAGAAACAAAACAAGAGAAAAACAGAAACCAACAATACAGAAATTGGAGATGACAGACTGTTTTCTGTGTAGAATAACACTGTTTCTTATCAGCTGATATACATTTGTCATCAGACAGACAAAAATATAAAGTTTGGGGGAAATTCTAGTATCTTAAAGGCTAAAATTAAAAACACTGATACAAATAATAATAATGCATCAGTTTTATATAGTGTTTTCAGGTCACTCAAAGACGCTTTACAGAGTTGCATTATTTATTCACACAGTCATTCTCACCAGTGGTGGTAAACTACGACAGACGTCTGTAGCCACAGCTGCCCTGGGGCAGACTGACAGAAGCGAGGCTGCCATTCTGCGCCATCGGCCCTTCTGACCACCACCAACATTCACACACAGTCACACTCACATTCACACAGGCAAGGTGGGTGAAGTGTCTTGCCCAAGGACACAACGACAATCTAACCCAGTCAGAGCTGGGGATTAAACCGGTGACCCTCCGGTTACCAGACCGGCCACTCTACCAACTGAGCTAATGCTGCCCCAAATACATAACATGATATCAAAACAAAAAATTTTAAGCAGAAGAAACACTTTTCAAAGTATTTTTAAAAATATAATGCCAAAATTTAATAGAGCTAGCTATGCAGCTATAAAACTAGCTAGGGTAGCCATCTATTTAGCTAATTTAGCAAGCTAGCAGTAGCTATGTTTAGCTTTTGTGCAAGCTAGATAAAGATAGCTAGCTAGCTAGAAAATGAAAACAAAGCTGCTGCAGAAACATATGGTCTCCTTTAATAAAGTGTAGGTGTGTCTGGTGTCTTTTTGTTAAAACATCTTTGTTTTTCTGTAAAGTTACTCACAGTAGGTAGAGGATTCAGAGATTTTACTCAAATAGGAGTAGTCATACTTAACAAAATAATACTCAAGTAAGAGTAAAAAGTACGGTGAAGTAAAACTACTCATAAAGTAATTTTTTTTCAAAAAGTTACTCAAGTAAATGTAACTGGTTAGTACCCACCTCTGGTGGGTTAAGGAAAGTGGAACAACGGTGAGCGACGAGGAATGGTGGAACGTTTGCGAGGTTCAGAAAACTTCATCTAGCTCAAAGATGTGGCGAATGTTCTGCTGGAAGAACATCATTAAAGTCTTTAGTACTCCATCAATGCAAAATAGATATTCAAAGAACCAACAAGCATGTTGGAGAAGATGTGGGAAGAAAACAGGAGATCTCTATCATGTGTTTTGGGAATGTGATATATTAAAAAAGCATTGGAAAGATATAAAATGTAAAATAGGGGAGATAATAGGTTATAGGATACCTTTGACATTTGGAAAGTTTTATTTAGGTAATTTGACAAATGAGGACCGATATTTGGTCAAAATCTTGATGGCAGCTGCTAAGAAAGAGATAACAAGGAAATGGAGGAGAGAAGAACCACCAACGCTAAAGAATTGGGAGGATACCCTGAAGGAGATTTATTGTGTGGAAAGACTGACTCACAAGCTGAGGCTGAAACAAGGGGAGCTGGATGACAAATGGGAGAAATGGACAATCTGTTACGCACAAGAGGTCACCACCAATTAATGGCCAGAAAAGGAAACTCTGAAAGAGGGATAAAGAGGAACTCCACTGACATATTAATTTCTGTACACTGTATGTGGTCGCTGTTATGTTTTTTTTTGTTTTTTTTTGCTGTGTTTTGGAAAATAATATATATTGAGTTATAAAAAAAGACAAAAAACATGAATTAAACAATTTTGATCATTTTATATGTTTATTATTTCCTGTTTCTTCTATTTGATTTGAGCATGTACACTTTTTAGACCATATTTTTTGTTCTTTTCATCACTGGTAACATCTCACATTAAGTTTTGCGCCACCAGTTTGTGTCATGGTCACCCCGGTGGGAAGTACTGAACCTTAACAAACTGCCACATCTAATCCAAGCAGCGATACAGTTTAGTGTTACACATGTAGACAGTAAGTGTGTCCAAATATTCCAAGAAGGAGCATGAACTGTTCATTCTACAAGATGCTGAGATCTGCTTAATCATCAAATAAATAAATAAAACAGTGCCAGGCATCACAACTGGTTACAGGCGATTTCAGTCTTCACCGTTCTCCGCTTAAAAAAAAAAGCTTTGCCTGCAGCGAGTAAAACCCAGAGACATAAGAGAGTGGAGATCTGGCTCTAAAGGTCACAATGTCCGGACCCTGTTGGTCAACATTAGAGAGTGACTATCAAATTAGGTACTCAAGAAAACCACACACTTTACAAGTCAGGAGTCTAGGATCTTTGCAAACAGCTCTTCTTTCAATGCAGAGCCAACCGCACACAACACAAACTAAATAAATCACAAGATCAGATGACCTACCTGTCGCTTCCGACTGTTTGATCCGAGTACAAACAGCACTGCTTGTTTGACAGTTGCAAAAGTAGCGCAGTGCTAGCTATGCTGCATACAGCAGGTGACGGCAACCACTTTAAGCTATCTTTAGTAATCCTAAACTTTACTTATCATTTTGAAAAGAAGCACTACAATTTAAATTTTCACTAAAAAAGGAAAAAAAAGCAAAAACCAATTTGTTAAATCCAACGAGTCAATCCAAACGTCATCCATTTTATCATCCAGTTCCTTGAGATTGAGGAGATTTTTCCCCCCCATGCACCATGTTGAGAATCTGTCAGAGAACAATAGAGATGGGAGGGATCATTATGGAGGTGAGGGTTGCGTGTTGCACTCCCGGTATCAGGTGACTTCTGCTCTTCTCTACGAAAGCCGGTATTGCCAGCATGTGGGGCCTATGTGCAAATTAAATGAAGAGACAGAAAAATGCATTATTGATCAGGGTGATGCAAAAGTGTCTCGCTCACAGTACGGGATCAGGTTTAGGTACGAGGTAATTAATCCAGCAGCCTGAATAAAAGCAGAAGAACGCAACCCCTCCATCATCATCTCTCTCTGCTTCGCTTTGTGTTCCAAGTCTCTACTTGGCTCAATGCTGCAAAAATAGGTCGCTAGCTTGTGGGCAAAACTGGTGCAAGGTACCACTGGGATAGCTAGAGCACACTTAAATGCACACATGCTGTTTCCTACTCATAAACACCCACAGACACTCACAAGCACACAGAGAACTAGAGAGGAGGGTGAGACAGAAACAGACAGAACCAGAGAGCACCTGTGCATTTTTTTCTCTGCCAAGTTGAGCCAAGCAGGTGTCAGATTCAGTCTCCATCATGCACTGTAGTGTAATTACACACTGCAGTATTGATACTGTACACAACATACGTGACTTCCAAGCAGTAAACATTTTGTCTGACATCTTTTTATAGTTGTGGTTTTTCTCTTTCTTGCATCGCTGCCAGAAAATGATGTGGATTTTCATCATTGTGGTGACAAAACAGACTTTAACTGACTTTAAGGTTCCGTTTGAAATATTTGGCATATGTTTTAGTAAGTTTACTCCCCAGCTATCAGCAATGAAGACTCAAGCAGGAGCAGATTGTTTCCCTCAGCAAAAAAAAACCGAAAAAAAAAAACCATGGAAACCAATTTAACGTATCCCCCAAAGATCAATCACCAGTAAGACAAAGTTACTTTCTATTAATGAATATAGTCGGCTTCCTGTGTTGTAAAGGGGAATTGGAGAAGGAAAAAACAGCTATAAGGAAAGCAATTATTAGGCTGTCATTTATCAAATGGACAGCCATGTGACTTTAGATTAAGTTGCTCCATGCAAGTGTTTAGTTCAATATTTAAAGACAGCACAAGTCCACAAGTTGGTCATGTTTGAACACGGTTGTGTTTTCTATAAGTACCCACAGTTGTAATTGGTTGCAGAGTTTTAATTTTCCACTAGATGTTGCTAAATCATGCAGACATCAAGTTTCTATAACATTGGTAATATGTCAGCGATGTCTACAAAGGATTTTTGCTTCCCCCGGCGGATGTCAGCTGATTCAATGTCAAGAAAGATCAGAGAAAATGTCTAAGATGGACGACGTGTTGTCGCTGCAGTTTTCGTGTTTAAGGCTGACTTTGCATTTATTATGTCAAGGCTAACAGTTTTAATGCAGACAGATTTTTTGTTTGTTTGTTTGTGTTTGAAGCAGACTTTCAGATCACTGTCACAAAGTCCATTATGCTTCCTCAACTATTACAGCATGAAAAAAACCCTTGTTACTTCTTCTTTTTGGACATCATCTGTTGAATTGACTTATTGCACGTCTTTACACTAAACTTGACAAGGTTTCTCTTTTTTTTAATCCTAGATGTTTGACATACTATATGCACAGAATGAACAGGACGTCTTGGGAGAAATGACACAGGAACAGTGGCATAGATTTGCTCTTGACATTGATGGGGAGCAGAATGGGACGCACACGTGAGGGGGGGGGGGGGGGGGGGGGGGTGTTGAGCATGCGCCGAAGTGCAGAAAAGTGATCTGGTCCTGGTCCGGACCAGCCCAAAGTTACCATCACTGGGAAAAGGCCCGATGGCCAATCCTCATCCAGACCCAGGTAGGGTTGGGTACCGAAGTTCGGTCCGGGTATGGACTCGACCGTTACATCATCGGTACTAACCAGACCGAAATACAACATGAATTTCAGTGCGCCATTTCGGTGTCCCAAAATGTGTAGCTGCCTAATTACGCCCTCTGGTGTTTGCCGTTAATAAGCTGTAGCCTGTAGCACACAAACGTCACGTGACACGCACGCAGCAGGCTGCACCTTCAGCACACCTTTCATTTCCTTCGTTGTCTGTCCTTTTCTTTTCTGTCCTGTTCACTCTCTCTCTTGCTCTGTCAACCTGAGTGGCACCTAAATAAGTTTCCTCCTGGACACGCCCACTTACAACAGGTGATAGTGATTATCAGTCATGTTAAAATCAGTCCACAGTGATCCAAAGAATTAAAAACAAACAACATTAAAACAGTATAAAACATGCAATAATAATGTATAAAAACAGGGGAAAACACATGCAAATAAATAAAACTTAAAATCAAAACCAAATTTTCACTGTGTGACAACAAGAACACCAAAGAGCACCGATCTGAGTGTTAGTTCTGTGTTAAGGATTGTATTTCCATTGTTAATCAGTAGATTGAGTTAATGTTCAGTTAAAGCCGCACTCTGGATTATTTCATCAGGAGAGCAGTTTTTGAATCTAGCGTCCAAAGGCTCCTCCTCAAAACATCTCGACACATGTATGTGCGCGCGTGCACGCGGCGCATATACTTCGGGCATAAGCTGTACCGCTCAATGTGTAGGGTTTAATCACTCACAGTTCACAATCTTACTCCAACACTACGAGGGTCTGATGAGCCCTCTCTGTCCCTGCTGCTTCTGATATTAGCTCTGTTAGCAGAGAGCTGCTGCTGGACTCTGAAGCTGAACTTGACTCGGCCCTGGATGAACTTTCTGACCAAAATAAACGCGTAACCCTGTCAAGCCTTGCCATTCTGTGAGGTGAAAGGATTAAAAATAAAAATAAATCCATCTTTAGCTGGAGAATGGGTAGGTTTTTAGTAGAAATGAGCCGTGAGTCCTCAGTGAACGAGACTGTAAACAGAGAAACACACGGAGCGTCCTGTACGACAGCGCCCCCTACTGGTACAGGTTTGCTTGATGCGCGTGCATGTTGAGAGAATGCAGAAATTTGAATTTCATTGGCTGAAAAATGTCGGCGGCAAGAAAAAATGCAAAGGGGTCTCTAGGAGGAAGGAGGGTCTTCATCAGAATGACAGATGTTGTGGAACTCAACCCATAGATCATAGTTTAGACCTGAAATATCATTTAAAACATTTAGAAAACTTTGATACAGAGAAAAATGCTCCAGAGAGCCGCTTTAATGTTTTGTACATTTAATAATTGTACAGTATAATGTACATGTTTTCTTTCTTTATATTATGAAGAATTTTATGTTAAAATATTGTTGGTCATTTTGATTGGCTCGGCCTTTTGCCTTAAGAAATAAAAAGTCATGGGATCATAAAAAAAAAAAAAAATCTGCGTTTTTTTGGTTTTAAAAGTACCGATTTAAATACTGTTTAGGAACCGGTACCGTTTTAAAAGTATCGAAATGGCACCGGTACCGAATGAAACCCTTTCAATACCCAACCCTAGACCCAGGGCAGGTGGAATCAGCATCAACGGCTCGGCGTGGGCCGCGAGGGGCTCGCACTGGTCGATGGCCCACTAACTCCGCCCACAGCACCTGGTCCGCTGGGCTGCAAGTATTATTGTTGGGGATACAGCGCTATTTCTGCATTATTGGTGAAGACACCTCACCTCCATCTATGGCTAATCTACGCCAATGCACAGAACAATACGAAGCAATATTTTCTTCTTAGAAAAAATAATGCCATTTTCTTTTTTCAGTAGAAACCACATCAAATCCTAACACGTGATATTTGTTGATCACAAAAAGAAAAACACACATTTCAATTACTCAACATGGTAAGCCATAGACTCAGCCTGAGTAAACACTGTTCCGCCAGAATTATAAACGCTGCCTGTGCAGCGAGTCTAGTTTTGAAAGTTATAAAAGGCAATCGAGTGTGTAATTTATTAAGACTCTCAGAGCAAATTTATAGTAAATAGCTTGAGGAATGCAGATTTAACTTGACTCTCAGATCTGTATTTTAAAACATAAAGTGCAGATTTATTTGAGTCTAAATACGCAGATGACAGACATCTTTACCCCCTGTCTCTACTTCTCATTGTGAACACAGACTTAACTTTGCTACAAACTGCTGACGAAAATATAAATAGCAACTTCACACCTGCTGCCCCCAAACACACGGAGGTTTTCATAACTGTGCACATTTCAGATTTCTGCAACTATGTGGGTCATGAAGAGTGCTTGCATTTACTGGAAAGCTATGGATTCTGAGTCATGGACATTATGTGGGTTTTAAAGGGGTATTATCATTTAATAAAACTGGTCTTAAAGCAGGTCTCAGTTGTAGTTGTAGTTTTATGCCACCTTGCAAATGTGGCCATTCTTTGTTTAGTCCTAGACAGCTTTTGTGTTTATATATGAAAATCAGTTCCATTGAGCAAGACAAAGGAAGTCTTTTGAATGAATGCATATATTTACACTCCTCAACATTTACCATAATTTTGGATATACCATATATCATAAATCTCTCCTCATTTCCTAAATAGTTGCATCATTTTAGATATGAATACCTGGCATTACAGCTAATTGGTTTTTCCATCATCGTAAGCCAAACGGAAATCAAAAGGCTCATCCGATTTTTCTGTCACATGAGCGCCTGCATTTCTTTCAGCTTTAAATAGCAACGCTGAGTGATTTCTGCGACACATGCTTTGGCATGTTTGCAAATCGAAAAGCCTTTTGTTTGTTAGAGGCCATCGAAACACATCGCCGTTTTATAACTGAACACAAAAGGTGATGTTTTGTTGGAATAAATTTGCAAATTATTATCTTCCTCATAGGTTCCATTTGGCGGCGCTGGTGCAGATGGCCATCTTGATGCATTTAGAGGTTATTACACATTTAAGACAATTTGAGTTAATTTGCACCAACGCTACGGCATCTCCAAAATATGCGTAGGCTGCTGCCATGCATCTTCAGCACCCACAGGATCTCCAGCCCCTCGACGGACGTAGGCACTTTCTTGCATTTTACAGCCGTTTTCAGGCAACACGTTTAATTGTTCATCTAATGAGCTCTATTAACATAATCTTCCTCAAGCCCACCACTTTCTTTTTCAACAGACACACA
Source organism: Callopanchax toddi (assembly GCA_006937965.1). NCBI lineage: Eukaryota > Metazoa > Chordata > Actinopteri > Cyprinodontiformes > Nothobranchiidae > Callopanchax > Callopanchax toddi. The sequence continues at coordinate 1,962,534 of SSNR01000017.1, forward strand.
CATTCCCCACAAAACCATCCACTACAGATACCACCTACATTTTTCCAGGCTAGGGCAACTGATCCATCAATCTTTCAGTGTGTCACCCAATTAAAGCTTTTTGCCCATGATGAAATGAACCAATTAAGCAGTGCACTTCTGCTTGGGCAGAGATCCATCTCTTAATGGGTGAGATTCACTCACAAAAACGCCATGTCCGTATCGCCTCTCCACCTCATTATCATGCAGCTAATAGCCATCGCTCACATCAACTAGGGCTCACACTGACACCAAGCAAATGGGCGTTCATCCATGGGCTTTGGTGAATCATAATGCTCTAACACTTGATTAACTGGAACACAACACAACACACGGTCCGTGTAAAAGAGTGCAGGGTAGTCGTTACAATTAGGAGGGTTCAAGAGGGTAAACGGCCACACTTGCACCTTTGCTAAGAAAAGCGGGAACAGTAACGGCGGTGCTGAAAGTGATCATTTAAATATCAATTTATATGATAGCACTCATATTTAGCAAGCAGATATAAAACTAGAGGAAGAAAAACAATAATGGACCCCACCCACCCAGCCCAGTTTCCTTCAGGCAGAGGTTTGAACAGCCACAAAGCCCAGATTAATCTGAAGAACAGCTTTTCCCCTTAAGACTGTGATGCTCATGAACAACCCGGTGTGATTTTAGGTGTTTAATAAGAATTCAACATTATTTTAGATTAGCCTGAGTAACACAATATTCTCACGTCTAACACGGTGGTCAATGATCATTTTAATATGAAATTTGCTCTTTAATGTTCTTGTTTTTTGGGGGCGTGGGTAGATGTAGCCTCAGTAGCATCTATGTCTTGTCAACCGAAGAGTTGCCGGTTCAAACCCCGTTTCGGCTGGGTTGCTTTGTTGTTGTGTCTATGTGCAAGACACCCCCCCGCCCGCCCACTGCCTGCTGGAGGTCGGTTGCTTCACTTCTGTGGCTACAATGTAGCTTACTGCCATCCGTGTGTGAATGAATAAATAATGTAAACCTCTTTGTAGTCTATGGATTCAAAATGCGCTTTACAAATGTGGGACTTTTACATTCGTGTAGAGTCCGATCACATCAAAAGAGAAATAAAACTCAAACTATAATTTGCAAAACTAAGTTTGTAATAGTTCTGTAAGATTTAAATATATTAAAAAAGTATAAAGAAGGAAAGGGATTTATAACTGAATGTGTGAGTCACAACAAAGTGACATTTTATCACATTGTCTATGTTACATGGGATATAGAAGTGACAAAAAGAAATTTGGGATGGAAAAATGTTGCAACACCTCTGATCACCAAACATCTGAAAGATAAAATCAGTCAGGCAAGAGTGGGTTTTTGTTGTAGTTGTTCTTCACAAATCGGCTAAACGTGCACATGAATATAAAATGTATTTAGTAAAAAGCTGTGACACATTTCTCTTTTTAAATGAATAAAATTGAGTGAAACAAGCTGTATTGTCACCTTTTTGTTCTTCAGAATGTACTTGTTACTCTCTGATTATTAGTTTTGCACAAAATTTAGAAAAAAAAAAATTATATATATATATATATATATATATATATTAGGGTTGGGCGATCAGACGAATGTATTGACCATGAGCGATGGGCTCAGCCAATCGCCTCCCGTTTTTCAAGAACAATTTATTCGTCCCACTATAAATTAATTTCTTAATTGTTAACATTTGGTTGAAGTCAAAGGACGCAGCCCACGTAAAAATAATAAATAATGCTCTTTTTAAACGTTACACGCAAACTCCTCCCAGCTGCAAGCAGCTGCTTCCTTTTTTTTCCCTCCTCCTCCCGCGAGAGCTGGCGGAGCAGCGGTGTTTACTCAGTCCGTAGCAGACAGACAGAGAACGGCAGCAGCTTGTGTTAAGAAAATAAATGTATCTAAATAATATCTATGGTGTGGTGGGGAGGAAACGATCAGAAACTGGCTTTTTTCCAGTTAAACCGTGTTTATGCGTCGGCTACCGGTGCAAGGAATATTTAGCGAGTCATAACACCGATCTGGTGTTCAACTGTCTTCAGCTACAGTAAGTCTGATAAACGACAAAAACAAAATGAAACTAAAACTGAAATATGAATTAAAAAAACCCCTTCAGTGAACGTCACTTCCACAAAATAAATCTCCGCTGCAGTTTGAAGTCTTTTTGAGCGATTTTGGTGACGGAGCAGCAGCAGCTAACTGCTAGCTCTGTGTTAGCTTAGTTAGCACTCAGCAGAAGGTAAACACTCGATGTCAGAGCTCTTTTCTGTCACTATATGTCTGTTTAAAGCCAGAGTAGCCCCAAACAGGCGACGCTGTGTTTTTTACAACTATTTCCTCAATGTTGGGACTTCTGAGTTCTGATTTGGCAAATCCATTAGTGTGTGTTTACATTGCTCCGCCCGCAAATATGTCGACATGTCACCTGCGCCAATAAATCGCCCATCGTCGATTTTTGGACTGACGATGGACGATTGGAAAAAAGTTACAACCCTTATATATATATATATATATATATATATATATATATATATATATATATATATATATATATATATATATATATATATATATATATATATATATATATATATATATATGGTAGCTCATATAATTAGACTTTTTAAAGCTGTTTATTAACCAACTCTGAAGTGTGCTACTAATAACTTGAAGTTTTATATACTATATAACTATATTGTGTGATTTATATATATAAATAATTATAATATACCGGTAATATAAAGGATGTTTTTTTTTTTTTGGGGGGGGGGGGGTCAGATTAATTGTAATATCTAGTTCAGCCTACCCTCTTTCAGTGGGAATCAAGTCTCTCAGCAGGTCGTTTTTCTGTCAGTCTGGTACACACAGCTACCAATCTGACTCTCAACATCACTGCATCTAAATTACACAAACAGCTATTTTCATTTCCACATCACAAAATAAATGAGATTTCCTTCTTGGCACACACGCTATGAAACTTCAGTGGTTAACAAAAGGTTTAAATTCATTATCCCAACTTTAGAGTTTATTAGACAGGCAACATAACATTTGAGCCACCAAGGCTGAAAATCTCTTCTTCAGTAAGGAGTCAGGATTTGCATACGTCCCCGAACCAGCTTAGAATGAATTATCCAGCCGCCTCATTTTCATCTCAGCCGAGTTGTAAATTCTACTGCAACTGTTACATTTAAAGTGCAAAGTCACCCCTCTAAACTGCCCTTTTTGGAGGAAATTCTCCTTAGATGCTGTGCAGTTAAAGCTCGCGGAATAAGCTAATATTGCTTTACCAGAGTTTTATCTGCCTCTATTCATTCTGATTATAAATTCTCTTGTTCAATTTTTTGTTTTTTTTTCCATCTTAAGGTGAAATGTCAGACTTTCTATTGACATTTAAAGCAGCGTAATGCAGATGATCCCACATGCACACACTCTTGAGAACAACTTTGTTGAAACGGCAATAGTTTTTAAAGTTAACTTTGAAAAACTTTAAGGAAAAGAAGTCTGCCATCACTGTAGAGGCTTTATACGGCCTGTATGTGAGAACAGAATTACAATATGATGAGCTTTTATGTCTCTTAGCATCATCTTCTGCGGCTGAATGGCAGAAGACAGAAATGGAAGTACTGAGAATAAAATTGACATATTTTTCTTTTTAGTTTGTCGTTTGCTGGCGTGAAGTCTAATTTACAAAAAAAGCTGCTTCTGCTTTATGTAAATGAGTGTTTTAATGCATGCTCTCTCATATGGTAATAACATTCTTTGGGGGTTATTAAGTGTAATTTGTGTCCAGTTTTGCAAGATAGCACACAACCTTAGGACTCACTCATCATAAAAGAGAGGGGTGGACTCATTTGACCCCTAAAAAAACGCAGCTAGTGAAACTTGTTTGGAGACGTCTTGTGGAAATTTAGAACAAAATGTCACAAACGTTTTATAAAAACTTCAATAAACTAAGTTTAAAAGGCACATTGGCCCTATGTCAACAATAATATAATATTGTCATGTCTTGATAAAACACAGAAAGGAAGTGTGCATTTATTACAGTGCTCTCTCACATCTAGATTTGCTCAGATCCTTCAATATTTAAAGGAAGCACATTACAAAGCTCATATTTCAAGTATTTATATTTGTTTACTTACTGCTTTGACCTCAGAAGGACTACATTATCTATAATTTGTAGAGTATGCTCACCCTATAAATATTTTATTGCTGAGGGTTGAATCGCAGCCTCAAGATTTATCACGCTGAATGCGGCTCGCAAATGAAAACACAAAAAGAAAGCTTCGTGTGTTTTTCAGCAAAACACAAACATTGCGGTTCAAATTGATACTATTCATGACGGCAAAGATGAGATACTGTATCAGCAATCTAACATTATGAATAGAAATAATGAAAGTATGTAATGCTATATGAGTGCTGATCTTAACATTCATTTGATATTTAGCAAAAAAACTGATGACATTCCACCAATGGGGTAACAAAAGATGACAACTTATATCTTCCATCTCATGCTTTATGCTTTTTTTCTCCTCTTTTTGGTTTGACAATAAGCCTCTCTCATCTCCTCGGTGTAATCACACCCTGCATCTCTAAGATTAGCAGACCCTGTTCCAAGTTTCTGTTATCTGACCCCTGAAGTCATACGTAGGGGGTGTCATCGTAGCCTTTAAAATGTTCAAAAAAGACACAATGAGCAACAAAGTACCTTAAAATGATAACCTCTCCGTCCCCTGTAATTGATTCTCCATGACATTAAAAATAAGGTATTCAAGGAGGTGGTGATGTACCGAAAACGTCCAAGTTATTTTGTAATATATTACAGCTTTGTTCAAGAGACAAATCTGCCTTTCACTTTTTTTCCCCAGATCATACTGTGCACCTTAATCCTGTTTAGTCCTTTCTGTTCTCCACAGACAGCTGTAAGGACTCTTGTCAATGCGGCTCTCATTTTTTCCCGTAAACGTGACGTGTTTTTAAGTGCTCTTTTCATTTTACTGCTGGATGACAGGTTGAAAGCAAACTTTTAGGGTAATTTTTTAAATGTTCTCTTCCTGTTTTTATCAACTAACGTTCTCCACTTTTGGTCTCATAATTAAGTGCCATAAAAATGTCACTTGTTTTCTTTTTTTATTCAGATATTTAAAAAATAAGCTAAAAGTCAGCATCTATAAATTAAAGGGGTGGTGTTATTGGGTTATTTTATAGTTTTGCATTGTTCTCTAGTGTAATTCAATGCTATCTGTGTAATTTTTATAAAGAAAAGAAGCGTTGATGCTTATAATAGAAGCTTTAGAAGTTTCCCATCTGACACCTGAATTTGAAACAGCAGGATTCTCATCAGTATTCATGATATGCACAGCACTCGCTTCTGATTGGATGACCGAAACGTCACTACTCCACCCCCTTATTCAGACCAAAATGTCCCGATACTTTGGAAAGTGAAAGAGTGAAAAAGATAAACACCCAGGTAACAAACAGTAGCTACTAGTCTTTACTGAAGATTAGCTTTGAGAAAAAAAAACAGCTTTCCGGCAGCCTGCTTCCTGCTATCACTCATTTCCTCCTCTTTTTCTCCTCTTGCTGTCTGTGTCACCCGCTCTCCCCTCCGAGGAGGAGGGGGGGATCGCGCAGCGTGGTGCTGACCGCGGCTGAAACACACACACACACACACACACACACACACACACACACACACACACACACACACACACACACACACACACACACACACACACACACAGAGGGAGGGGAAAAAAAACAGAGAGAGGGACAGGCCATCACCGGCGCCAGCCAGCCAGGTATATCCCCGAGTTGGCAACACTGCATGTGCGTTCCGCCATGTTGAATTTTCAACAAAAACAAAAGCTAGCAGCTGGGCGGACCGAAAGGCGTTACCATCTCAGCCAATACACGTTGTGATGTCAAACCGTGCACAAATGCACATCCACATTTTTAAGTTTCATTTCTTACAAATTCTGTTTTTTCTTAATAACCAGAGAACAGAAGCCGCTTTCATAAGACACACTGTGCCGGCAATTCAGCGCAATACTGCCGCCACGGTGTGTCTTATGAAAGCGCCGTGGCGGCATGGCGATGCGGCAATTTTGCAGCATTCGTGCCGCCACACTTTATAGTAATATTACCGCAACGTCAGACTTGTGAATGAAGATTACGCCTTGGCGCAACAGAGGGAGGAGTCACTAATAACGTGGCAAAAGTGAGCCGACCCCCGACCAGAGAAAGTATTTAAAAATCAGGTAAACATGGGAAAGCTGTTGCGCATTTGTAAACACTCAGCGGAGACGGCAAACTGGAGCGACACCGAGATCCGGGAGCTTCTGGCTGAAGCAGAAGTTCCCTGTCTGTTTATACGATCACTTCCGTCTCACGTCTCTGTACGCTGTGCGTCGACAGCGCGAAAACCGCCCCCATACCTCCTTTATACCGCCACCCAGAAATCTTTGTGAAACGCACATGATTGCGCAACATTACCGGCACGGTCTGACCACTTGTGAACGACCAAAGGCTCCCAGATGCCGGCTCAGGGTCGCGGCAAATTGCCGGCATTGTTTTATGAAAGCAGCTTAGAGAGTTTTCATGTTTGGCCTACATGACAGGCTCAGGGGGACCTATTAGACGCTACGAAAACCTGAAAAAAATGGATTCTGACAAAACCACCCCTTTAAATTTGGCTGCATGGTGGTGCAGTTGGTTAGCACTGTTGCCTCGCAGCAAGAAGGTCACAGGTTCGAATCCCGGCTGTGGCCTTTCTGCGTGGAGTAGTCTCCCCATGCATGCGTGGGCTTTCTCCGGGCACTCCGGTTTCCCCCACAGATCACAACATGCCCTATAGGTACAGGGTCCAGGACTCCCTTGTAAAAGAGATTCTGAATCTCAATGGGACTTTCCTGGTTAAAAAAAAGGGGTTATTGTTTTTAGTATAGATATATCTCACTATTACTGTGGAAGATGAAATGACATCACTGATGAGGGATGACATAACCATAAATAAAGAAGATTACGTCTTTTTAAACTACTAATGGTTCATAATACAAGAAAAGGTCAAAGCAAACAGACTGGGTCAGTATTTAGAAGCATCCATGATTCACAGCTTGTACACGATGTATTCAGCTCAGAGTCTTTCAGTTCTTGTTTGAGGGATTTTTGTCTCTTCTCCATAAGACTTCTGGGAGAGTCTCTTAAGGTCTCTACACGTTTTCAATGTGTGTGTAGGTAGAGCCGTGTGAGGGAACTGGTATCTTAGTTTGAGACGTGCATACTATTGCAAATTTTCTGCGTTTTAAGGCCAAAGTCATTTTCTTTTCATCCATATATTTTTCCACAAAAGTCATTTGTTGTTTATGTTCTGCTTCACAAGCAAGTTAAATCAGATTTAGTGAGCTACATGCTTACACCCTGCATAGAAAAATAACACAATACAGAGTTTGCCGCGGCCTATATTTCCCTGTCAACCAATAGATGTTAAATCTGACCTCAATAGAAAGAGTATGAAAAGAAGGATGGAATATGCTTTAAAATGTATATAGCTTCGGAAATCAGGACACAATCCTTGGAATGAGTAGAAGACGTTGATTATTTGTGAATTTTTCATGCAATGATCAAGAGAAAACCCACACAGGAAGGTCTGCACAGCTGAGGGTTGAATCAAGGCTTTTCAGCTGTGAGGAAACAATTAAAAAGACTCTGTTTCTATCATATATTATTCATGCACAAAAAAAAAAAAGTAGCACCTTGAAACAATCACTGCATCAACAACTTTATTCCATTTTACTGCTACTGCTGTGTACACCTCGCATGAAATATGCATGTATATATGCACACACACACACATATATATAATTACACTGAGGCTTATAACTGGACTATTTTCCTTACAATCCTTTCACATTCACTGCTTTCAAACTAAGAAAGCTACGGTGGCTTGTCTGAAGCCTTTTGGCACGTGTCAGCCTCAACACAACAACAGTGTAATTAAAATTTCAGAAATGTGAGCTTTTCACCAGATGATTCAGACATTCAGCCTCTCAGAAGCAGTGCACCTGCAGCCAGTGATGAGTCAGTCTTCTGCTCAAGGGCATTTCAAAAGAGATGGCTATATTCTGTATCAAAAGCATGAAATCCCAATCATGAGATTGTTCTGGTAAGCACTGAGGAAAAACACGCTTGCTGCCCATGTGTGATTAATCAGATATAAGTGTTACTCAAATATCTCTCTCCACTCAAGGAGTGGTGAAAGTTTCTGTGAAACAGAAGAATCTTTTTCATGCAGTTTGAGAGTGAAGTGCACTGAAATGGATCCGTCAAGCTGTTGTGTTTTATTTTCTTCATCAAAATACAGAAAGGACGAGTGACGAAGTATGTGCCAGCACATATGTGCATTAGCACCTGAAAGTGACTCTGTTAGCATTAAGAAGTAAACAGTGATTATTTTTTGCCTGAATTACCAAGATGATTCATTCATGAACTGGGAAAAAAAAGAACTGCCAATTTAGCTCTGCACGCTGCCTCTGAAAGGCCTTCATAGTGTTGAGGCTGGTGCGTAAATAAAACAGAATATGTTCTTTGACAGAGGATGTTTTCATAGAAAAATCCAACAAGCACCCGTTTAGTAACGTGGTTAACCTCTGACCTCACCGCAGGGTAGTTGTTGTTTGCAGGATGACAATTTGAACCTCATTTAAATGCATCAGACTTGGTGAATCTTTATGTTTTATTTAGTAAACTAAAGTACGTATTATGGGTCACCTATTAGATTGATGAAACTCAGTGGTTTATTCACATCTAAATGATATAAATCTGTCAGAAGTGATAAACCTCATTTTGTTTAGATTGTAACTTTGACAGAGCCTTCAAGTAGTGAAGTACAAATACTCAAGTAGCAATTTTGGTTATTTGTACTTCACTGGAGTAATTTTTTTTCAGACCACTTTTTACTTCTACTCAGTACATTTTCACACAAATACTTTCTACCCACTACTTTTTCAAAATAGCCTCATTACTATTACTATTTTTATCTCGATTTGTTTTTATTCCGGGTTCTCATCGTGCAAAAACAAAGGCTTGATTGTGATTGGATGAGACCTACCATTCCGACACCCTATTGGTTGTCGTACCTGCAGACATAGCAGCAATAGCAGATGTTTGTAGTGTTGTAGCGTCCCACATTTTTCGACAAAACAACAAACGTTTTGGGGGGATTTGAGGTAAAGAACTAGAGGTGATCCCTCAATAATTAACAAAGGATTAACTACAAATTGGGGATTTCTCTTGGGATGTGTTGATTTTGGGCTTGTGTTCCAACTTCCCACTAGACAACTGTTGCCCTGTGTTGGCCATTTGGTGAAAGTACTATAATCACCAGTTTCTACTGTTAAAAACAAAGAAAAAAAAACATATGAATCCAAAATTAAAGCATTTGACTGCAAATATGGTATTTTAATTAAACTATTTATTGAACTGCTGACATTTTATTGCAAGATTCAAACCAAGATTGTTGACATTTGAAAACTGCAGAGGTGGTCCATTTAATATAAATAAAAACATTTTCCTGTGAATTAAAAAAAGAATTGAACTGAGTAAAATAATTTGATTAACAAGGGCTAAAGTATAAAGTGCACTAGGCCCTGTGGTGTGTCCTAAACTTATGTTATTAATGGCTCATTTTTTTTTCCCTACAGTATACTTCTACTTGTAGTTTTGAAACTGGTACTTTTATATTTTTACTTGAGTAAAATGCATCAGTTGCTACTCCTACTTCTACAAAAGTGGTTTTAAAGCCTAGTATCTATACTTCTACTTGAGTAGTGAATGTGGGTACTTTTGAAGGGTCTGTACTTTGAGAATATTGGATGTTTTCTGGCACCACATCAAACCTATACATTTAAAAGTTAGCAAGCTAATAGTTTATATATATAAAAAAAAAACCTTGCGACAACTGAGCCTAAGATCTGATTCTGTGTCAGTTTAAATTTTCTGTGTAGTTAGAAACTAGAGTCCAGTCCCTTCTAAGCCTTTATGCCATAAATATTCCTATTGGATGGGAAATGGCATTAATGTCAACCAGTTGCAAACCCCCTTAATATAATGTAATAAAATAAATCCATACTTCAGCAACTTTGCAGAAGATCAAATTTAAAATTTAGTTTCAAAGTGTGGTTCTGGATTTTGTCTTGTAATGAATGAGTGATTAATAAGTAGGTCTGTCGTTTTCATGGACTTTATGACTTTTGCTGCTATGACTTCTTATATATACTGTAAAGTGTCCCCTACTGAACTTACGGTGTAGAAATTTGGAGATCAACGTAGAACATAAACACAACCTTTTTGTTTATTTTACAACAACAAAAAAAAGAGCCTTTACAATCATCAGTGAAATTCAATATAGAGATCTCTCTAACCAGTTTTTTAAAATTAAATATTAAAAAAAGGTACTAAAGGCATTTTTCCTCTTTGAATTTCAAGTAAAATATTAGTTTTTGCCATTTTATGTTTCACATTTTTACAGGTACAGGTTTAAAAAAAATCTGATTCCATTACAGAAGATGATGCATGGATGTTATATAGGGATGTTCGATATTATCGGTCTACCGATAATATCGGCCGATATTGGCATAAAAATGTAATATCGGTATTGGTTTTTGTAATGATGACACACATGACCTTTACATACCGTGCTCATATTACACATCAAACTGTTCGGCTACTTCTCCTCTCTCCCAAAATGTCAAAATATAACAAATCTGACGTTTAGTTTTTGAGATATTTTTATTTATTTGGCACACCTTGCATTAAATACTGTGTGTTTTTTTTTTACATTTATGAGGGCTACCACGCTTATATTGGTATCGGTTTATATCGGTATCGGAAATTAAGAGTTAGATAATATCGGATATCAGATATTGGTAAAAAACCCAATATCGAGCATCCCTAATGTTATATTATTTGTGATAGAAAATAGATCTGTTACCAATATGTAGGTCATCATCGTTGTCTCACAGTCAGGAGTTTGGTGATTCTTATCTCAGCTGTGTGGAGTTAGCATGTTCTGTCTGTGTGTTCAAAGGTCTCAAGGTTCTCCAGGTTCCTCCCTCTCTCCAAAAAACACATGGGTCAGGTTATTTGGAAATGCTATATTGGCCCTAAGGAGTGAGTGTGCATTTGAATTTTTTTTAAATTTTATTTTGTCATAACAATCGTACTGATAATTTTAGAAGTGATCTACAGTATGTTGTAAAATTCTTCCAAGTAGATGATTTAGGTTTTCTCTAATCTTCTCATGTTTAAATTGATTCAGATTGCATAAAACTAAATTGTGGGGGATTTTTTTCTGCATCAGGATCTCGTTGATGGAACCAACACAGGTGGGTCTAACAGGCCAAAGGTTACATCATAACAGGTCTAAAGGGAAAAATGTAACTTGAAAAATAGAAGGAAAGAAAAATCCAACAGACAGTCAGACTTCACTGCCTCTCACTGGTACTGCATAAAGCAACAATGGAACATTTATTTACTTTTAAATGCAAAGACTCTTATTATACAGTCATTGTGTCTAAATGACTGGGAGCCTGCAAACACAAACAAATCATCATCACCAGTACATGTTGTATTTTTTTTTAAATATATATTTAAATACTGATAAAAAAAAGGAGAATAAATAAAAAAGATGGGGGGAAAATTGCATTCCATTCCATTTGATTCAAATAGGAAAATGACTGAAATGAAGAAAACTATATTTTTATTATTTGTTTGATTTCTGTAGATTTAAAATATGTTTAAATGTAATTCTCAATATTAATATGAGCTTGGAAGCTTTTAATAAATGACACTTATTATGCTGCTGGAGGATATATTTGTTTCCCCTTGAACCCAAAAGACTTTAGCCAGTACAGACACTTGTAGCGTGATCAATTACGCTATTCCTCTGACATTTTGACCCCTTGACCATCACACAAACAACAATTCTCTTTTTGCCAATAACTTGGATTATAATGACTTTTCATCATAACTTTAACCCCTGATAACCTGACTCAACATTCCTCCAGGTGTCCAGGTTCGTTTTTCCAGAAGATTCCACGGGACTCTTTTAATAACCTTAAAGACTCTCTGGTGTCTCTTTCTTATGGCACTGGTTAATCTACTGTTACGTGAATGTTCTTATTGTGATTATTTGCACATTCACCAACAGTGTTCTAAATGTGTTGATCCAGCTTCAGTGTTATTTTCATATAAACCTTAAATCATATGGTTTACATATTCCTACATTGCTAATACTGTGACTTTAATAGTCTGAGCCTGTGACTTGGTAAAGGTTCACTGACAAATGTCTCCACCTGATAGGTCCCTTTAAGACGCTCCTCATTCTGATTGGTTCCTCCTGAGTCACAGTTCCCTTTTAGCTCAACTCCACTTCCTGAAAGTCAGTTCTCAGACCGCTTTCGCTGAGACAAACAGCCCGCTGTACACTCGCTACACAGCGGGGCTTCCAGGAGTCGGCCTCCGTCTCGTGTGGGTTCCAAGCCCCATTTCACGGCCGATATCCGCTTCTCCCCCGAGAGCAAGACAACGCCAGTCTTCCTCTCTTCGTCAGAATGGGGATGAATGCTCCCGCTTCGCCAAGCCAGAGATGGGTCTGCTAGCGGAATATCCAGGACGAATCCGGCAACCCAAGGCGGCTCAACGCCCCCAAAGGTTTCCCGACCGACCGCGAGGGATTCTCCACCTTCAACGCTGGTCTTCCCTTCATCGGATCCGATCCAATGGAACGACGCAGAGTATGATCCCACCTCAACCCCACGTAACTTATCGCAACCAAAGTAACTTTCCCAACCTGCCTGTCGTAACTAAAATACCTAAAATGTATCATTACTATGATAAACCAAGCTACCTCCTTCTGTCTGTAACTGCCTGTTAGTCCTTTGTAGAGAATAAATACTGTTAAAGTCTTTTATTCCTGTTTCAGTCTGCATCTGTCATAATTACTCACTGTAATTCTCCTTGAACCTAGTTTTCCTGCAATTTACGATTAGTTATAAGTCGAGGTGTCGGACGCAGAAACGATCCGTTTAAAACCTAAATAACTAACTAATCTTGCAGAGGGTGCAACAATAAACACGAAACGTTTACGTTACACACTGTGATCTGACAGAATGATTTTATATTTGAGAGATGATTCTGAAAGGTGCATCTCTGTGTGTGTGTGTGTGTGTGTGTGTGTGTGTGTGTGTGTGTGTGTGTGTGTGTGTGTTCTTGTGTTCTTGATCAAGACAAACGTACATGTTGTGTCTGTAGTTTTCAGTAATTAGCAAAACAGTGATGGAGCATGAGGGTACAGTAAATTAATATAAATATGTTTGAACTCTTTATGCATGACTACATAACATTTTTGATAAAAAGCTGAGATTTGTGTACTGCTGTTCTTTACTGTCAAAGAAACGATTGATTTCTAGGAGTGATTGATGAACCTGATTGCGTTAAATCCTATTAATGGCTTCTAATCAGACGTGTTGAGCAGCAACTTCATCATCTGCCAGTAAGAAGGAGTGCCTCACCTGTTGTGTTTTTCTCTCGTTTCTCATGCAAATACACATAATGATCACAAATGAATGGTGACACAATGCCTCCCAGGTAATTGGCTACAGAAGAGGAAGTGATTAGACTCGTAACCCCCCCCACTTTTCCCTTAGTGGTTCACTGTGAGAATTAGGCAGGAAGAGTATGAATATACCCACAATTTCCAATAAGTAAAAAAAAAAAAAAAAAAAGGCAGATGAGTGGTGGCTATGCTGTTGTTTCACACACTAGGATGCCAAAAGAAGTGTTATGAATGTGTTCACTGCTTGTTTTTCTTTTACGTCAGGTCACAAGCCCTGATTGTTCCAACCCCCCTGCCTGGAACCACATGAGGTCCTCTTAACAGAGAAGGAAAAAAATACCTGTGCTAAAACCGTTCTTCAAACACCAACCAAAAACAGAGTTTAACCCAATTACAGTTCTCCAAATTCATGATTATTAGTGTGACGTTGAGAATAGTAGGTTGGTGATTATAGTCATTTTCCTTTAAACCAGATGCAGACCATTTAATTTAACATTAATGTTAAGATTGGCTACTCTGCTGGAAAAAATGCTAATGTAATATTTTTCATTACATAAAAAAAATGTATATTTATTCCACCCATGACTAAATAAATGCAGCTACTGTGGATTTCTGGTCCGTTTGCTGTCCTAATGTGATTTAATTATACATGTGAGAAATTCCAGATAGGTTGACCTTGATCTCTGCAATTCTTGATTATGTACGTTATAATCTGCAATATGTATTATTTCAATACACAAGCTATTTGATTCAGCTGCATACTGTTTGAGTTAAAGTAAAAAGCTGTAAAAACATTCTTTACAAAAATATTAATTCATCACATTATTATGTCGCAGAGAAGATAGATAGATATATCACTAGATACCTTAGCTGTGCTGTTTGTCAATGGACCCTGACGTAGCTACGCCGGTGGCCATCTTGGGGCAGTGAGCTGCCCCCTTTCATAACATTGGTGTCAATGGAGCATGTACCATTAAATACCGCTAACTTGCTCAATTTTTAACCAATTTTCAAACGGTTTGCATTTTTATAAACATCAGAGACGTGGCTGTGAATATATATCAAAATATAACGATAATGGTGGGGAAATTCATAAATTGTAAAAGTATCAAATTTCAAGTCTATACATAATAAGGTTTGTAAGAAAGTAACCCGTTTAAATTCATTCATTTTTCATCAAGTTATGAGTGTTTTTAGTTAAATTGATGCTCACCTTCCATCTGCTGCCATAGAGAGCAGAACGTCAGCTTGCTGTACCAAGATGGCCGCCGTGTAGCTACGCTGTTGAACCCCGGATGATTCATCTAGCCTTTATATATGATATCTATGGCAGAGAATGTATCGTCTTTAAATTCTAAGCTTCATGATAATTTGAGTTTTATCACTTTTACCTAATTAGGATTTCACATCAGACCCCAAATTTATGGAAATGTGGCTGATAAAAAAATTAAATAATAATTTTAAAAATAATCAAGGGGATCTATCACTGACCCCAATTTTCCAGGGCTGCTTCCTAATTCAGTTTGATCTGAATACATTTACTTGCCTTTCACAGCAAACCCCACTGATTCGCCACAGAATCAGAGCGACTGCTAATGAGAAGTGGAGGACAGAAACTTTTCTAAAGCTCAATCAGACACATGAAGAACCGCTTTTGCAGACTTTTTCTTTATAATATATATCTTACAATTATACAAACAAAAAATTACATATCAGAAATGGAGGTCTGTTCAAGTGAATCATATTAAATCTACCATCCAGAAGTCAGGGGTTGAGCAGTTGAATGGATGGACTGGTTTACTTTTTATATGAATAACTCCCATGAATAATTAACAAAACATTAATGAAGGCAGGGGACCAATATTATACATAATTTAACTCTATGACAAGTATGATCCACTTGATTCAGGTTTTTTGGGGTGCAGTGGGGCTGATGGGTATTTTTTTGTCAGCATAATAGAAAACGCTGGTCTGTACCTCCTTCCATCACTGAGACAGACACGCAGATCGGTGCCGGCTGCTTTTTTCCCCTTTCCCTATGCTTTGCCAGGAGTGGGTTGGATGCTAAAGGTGTGCAGAAATGATGATTACTATCCTGTGAATTCTGTCTACAATACCATGGCAACGGAAAGCCAATGTGACCATGAAATGTGTTCCAGTCACTGGCAAACTAAAAAGCACAGCCCTTCAAGGACTTGGAGTAAACAGACACATTTGCCCAATGGAGTGGAGCCGATAGGTGCTCTGTGTTTAGGGTTTATAACTCATTTCAATGAGCTTTCACATTTCCCCCGATGGTTTTGGCAACTTACTATCAATCTACCAATGTCACTCCAGGTGACATATTACACCGAAGACTGCAACATAAGGAAGCTGCCCTTGTTTTAACGTCTTACTGTGTGTTATATGTGTTTGTGATACTTTTTAATGCTGTTTAAGTGTTCAGTCCTATTAGTGTGTTTGAATCACTGACAAAAACCAGCAGATTTATTCTACTAGGTGACTGACAGGTGGAGCAGATTTAAGGGAAATGCATCATGTAAATCACATAAAGAGAAATGCTGCTATTGCTCAGACTGAGAGTTCATCTTTGTCATATTAGCTACCTGCTGTTATTGTTTGGTTTTTTGCACGTTGTTTTGTCATGTTTATTGGCTCTAACCCCTTTCTCCTCAAAAGGCGCCGTCTTGCAGGCCACAGTTGCAAATAATGTGTTTGTAATTTATCTTACCGGGTTAAATAAATATATATATTTTAAAGTATCAGTTTTTGCACATTTAAAGTGAGAATGAATTTTGTTTAAAACATGCAAAAACGTAGACCCAGACTTCTGGATGTTTAGTGCAGCGAGAGCCTTAAAGGGATCTGATCGAGCAGACATCACAACAGGACCAGCTTTAAAGTGTTTCAAAACTATTTAGTTTCATAAATTTCATAGAAACATACACAAATGCTATTCAGTATCCCTAACACGACCAGAAATATGACATTTCATGGATATCGAGTACAGTAGAACAGCTAAGCTCGTCAGCTAATTTACAGCTCTAAATAAAAACATGATTATTGGGAAATGTATGGTGGTGAAAATGTTGAAAATAACACTTTACAAACTGCTATAGGGGCTACTAGAGCCATCTACAATCGCCATCTGCAAAACGCTGCTGCTAGGTTTTTAACCAACACAAACAGACGTACCTATATATCACCCCGCGCTGGCCCAGCTCCACTGGCTACCGGTGCTTTTTAGGATCCTTCTTTTTGTTTTTAAAGCCCTGAATGGCGTTGCACCATCCTACCTGTCTGACCTGTTGCCCCCCGTGTGCCACTGCGCTCTCTCAGGTCTGCTGACCGCTTGCTACTTTGCACATGTTCTATGAACTACAAAGCAAGAGGGGAGAGGGCTTTTGTACACGTGGCCCCCGTCCTCTGGAATGCACTGCCCATTACTATTCGCCAGTCATCGTCCATCGCAGCCTTCAAATCACGTTTAAAGACCCATTATTACGAGCTGGCTTTTAGATAGAAACTTTTTGTAGTTGGCTCTTATCTTAATGTTTTTAAATTGTATTTATTGTGTTTTAATTGCTTTTATTGGTTGTTTTATAAGATCTATTGGGGGGTTTTAATTCGTGCTGTGCAGTGCTTTGGTCAGCTGACACGCTGTGTTTAAATGCGCTTTTATAAATAAAGTTGGTATGGTTCAACAGGTGTTTACTGTTCAAACCTTCTTCGAAGAAAAACATACATCAAAATATCTAAACAATCAAGTTAGTCTAATTTATTTATAATTTACTGCCAAGATGCCAGATTTGCTTGTGTATTTTAATTTTTAAATGTTTGCAAATAATCAAATCATTAATACCTTTTAAACTGAAAGTTATAATATTAAATACAAATTAAATTGTATAGGAACCATTGTATTACAGATTTTATCAGCCAAATTTTGAAAAAGGTCAAATAAATAAGGTCTAATAAAATAATGATTTTAAACCATGTCCATATAATGAAAAATAAAAAGATCTTAGGCGTGCATCAATACAGATGGGATTAAATGACTCTGATACGTGAAGGTTCATTTTCTACTGACTAAAGTGACATTTTGTTTTACTAAATTATAAAAACTCTCAAACTCATTAGAAGTTAATGTAATTTTTTTTAAAGGACACAATTAGCCATCAATCCAATTTTAATGGGAATCTACCCAAACCAAGTTGCATTTATTATTTTTATGTGAGCTAAGATGATTTGTTTTGACATGCACTTTTATACTGCATGATAAGAATGTCAAGCCAAGGATATAACTCATAATATCATTTTTAGGGAACTCTGCAGGATTGATAAGGCTCCTTGGATGAGAAGCGAAACATCTTTAAGCAACCAAAGTCGTCCTCATAGAGGACCACCATGACCTGGAGGACTGACAACCTTCACCAGGATAAATCAAAACGCCATTTTCAAACATCACGTTTCGCAAGTATTTCAAAAAAGCCTGGTGTGTTCTCAGAATGACCTCAGGAAAGCATCAGGCCCCTCAATAACTCTGAACCTGAAACACCATTTATATCATATCTCAGAATTTGATTAATTCCAGCTGATGACTTCTCAAAAGGTGAAGTGAACTTGGATGTCCTCCCACTGGTCGAGGTCTCCACTGACTATTGCTTTCTAAATTATTTTTACTGAAGGGCAGAAAGGTTAAGTAGGTTCAACAGCGCAAATAAATAATGAATTCAATAAGGGTAATTAGGAAAGCACATCAGAAGAGCAGTGGGCGACCCCATGGTCCCTCACAAGGTCTCATACAGTAGATTTCCAACTTCTTTGCATGATTATCATTTACTTTTCCATTATTCCTGTTAAACATTTATTTATCTTGGTTTATAACCTATTTGCTATTACTTGACTTTGTTTTTACCGAGTCATTAAAGCCAAATCTGCACGTTCATTTGTTGTTTCTTGCTGACATGAGTCACTGCTGTACAATGATATAAAACTTACTGCGTTTCCCATGGGTCTTTGTGTATTGATTGATTTGTAAGCAAACATTAAAGTGCATGAGCAAAATAGCTTTAACTAATGGAAATGAAAGAGTCCAGTCCAGAAAAATGACCCTTTTTCCTTTTAAATAACGTAGAGATGCAAATGACTAGATTTTGATACACATTTATTTTGAAACGCATACAGCTAGATTTGAACAAAATCTAGATAAAAATAAAGTGTTGATAAAATCTTATATAAAACGTATGTAAAGTCTTATGTCAGCACTTATGCTCCACGCAAAGAAGAAAATAGAAATAACATGAGCCTTTTCTGCTTAAAGCTGCACAGTAGGAAAAAAAAAAAGTCTGACACCAAAAAGGAGAGCAGTCATTTTATCATTTCTTTAAAAGTAAAATATTCCCATGAAAGGATCTTGTTGAAACACACTTATCCTTATTTTGACATTGGGACTTTTCTGTCATAAAGTCAGTATAAGTTCATGTTTTTAGTTTGATATCATTTCTATAAACTAGAAACACTAAATTTAAGTACATATAGCCCAAATGTTTGTGCATGTTTCTGGGTTTTATCAACTGGTTCAATTTACTTTTTAATTAAATCTTATACACCAGATGATACAGGAAGGTAGCCTAGTATACTAGACCGTCAGTTCTGCTCTGCAGAAATTTGGTCTAGCCACGCTCATTGGAACCTCTGCAGCCCACTGATTGGTCCGGTCAGTTTCGTACTGGGCCAATCACAATGCCTAAACGGGTTGGAGGGCGGGATTAGCCGATGACGTCAGCGCGCCAGCTAAGTTTAAACAACATGGCGGCAGCTCGGGAACCGCGTTCGTTTGAAACGTCTTTAATATGAACTTTGGACGATTTAGATTTGGGCTTCTCTCTAAGACGTGAACAGATAGAGGAACTTAAGGCTTTTATTTTGAAAGACAACAGTAAAAGTTTAATCTACCAGCTGTTTCCAGTTGTTGCCAAATGTCTCTAGCGCTATCCAGTAGTATGTGAAGATGGTTTGATTGACAGCCGTTGGTCCCGCCCCTATGGATGTCATTTCAGTGGACCGTGGCCAGACTATATATCTACATATAGTCTGGTTTACCAGGCTAACAGGAAGGACCATACCCAATAAAAATACATATTTACAAAAAAAAAAAAAAGAATTCAGTGTCTTCTTCACGTCTATATTTTAAATACATGAAAACTGCTGTGTGTGTGTATATATATGTTTTTTTTTATTTATGTATAAAGGGAAATAGAATAAAATATTTTAAAAACAAACAATTAGCGCATATTTGATAGCATATTGGGGATTCAGCTCCTCCAGCAAGCAAAATGCTTTCTATTTGGTGAGCAGATAGTAGCACCATGGCCAACATGACACTAGTCTCCACTCCATTATGCTTCACTGCTTAACGTCACGCTCCAGGGTGGCTACACTTGAATCTAGCTGTGATTTTGCCAACAGTTCATAGAGAGTTGCTCTGGCAGTTTGAAGGCTCTTTCTTTTTGATTCCAGCTGTAAATCTCAGAATGACACTTGGCTGTGGTTAAATGACCTGTTTGCCATTGATCGCCAATAGACACCTGGCTAAATCTCTTTTATTTACAGCTACTAGTCACCTGATACTTCAGATGCTGGAGAGAGCTACAGCTGATTGTATGATTACAGTTTATATCAGGCTACAAACATGAGAAAATTAGATAACGGGGCCTTAAAACATACAAAAAAACATGCAAAAAAAAAAAAAAAATCAACATTCATAATAGAAACACTGGATACACATACACTGTCAGAAATGAAAGGACAAGAATTGTACCTTTTTTGTCACTGGGGTGGTACCCTTAAAAGTACAGTTTTGTACCTTTAACTGCAGGGTACATATTTGTACCCCTTAGGGAAACAATATTGTACCCTAAGGTACAGGTATGACTTGTAAAAGGTACAAACTACAAAGGTAAAAATGTGTATCCCCAGTTAAGGTACAAAACTGTACTTTTGAGGGTACCACCCCAGTGACAAAAAAAGGTACAATTCTTGTCCTTTCATTTCTGACAGTGTAGGAGCAGGTCGGTTAAAAAAAAACCAACTTAAAATAGATCTTTCATCTCCTTGTTTGGGTATAATTTAAAATAAAGTGCCAGATTTCAGCATTTTTTCCTAGCATGGTAATTACGATGGATTTGCATGTTCAAAGCTACTGCACCAAAAGACAATGCACAAATTGTAGCGCCGTGGACAAAGATCCCTCACAAAACAGAAAGAGACGAAAGATGCGATTGTTGGATTTCCCTTCAGTGGAGATTGTAATCCTTCTGGCTGCTGCCGACTTCCTGCAGCATAATTCCATCCAGCAAAGTGTCCTACTTAATAGAACTGAAGAGTTCTTTCAAATCCCCCCCTATAGACCGAGACCAAAAGCCAATACAGACTTAATACATTTTTAAAAATGTACCTCATAAGCTGTAATTAATTCCTAATGAAACTGCATCTGGAAATAACCAAGGTGAGCGTTTAGGCCTGTTTGCATAACAATACGGATAAAAAGAAGAAGAGAAAACGGTTCCTCCTGACTATGTAAGGAGGATAGTGGGTGTAGTGTGAAAAGCCACAGATAAGGTGTAAAGACCTAGTAAAAAATGCACAATGATACATTTTTTGACACATTAAATAATTAAAATATGCCATGAAAGGCTTTGAGAAATAAAATCCTATTCTCATCTTTTTAAGCTCTTAAAATAAAATAAATAAATAAATACTGAGCTGGAGCCACTGAAAAGGAACAAAAAAGCCTGGGGGAAGAGGAGAGAGGAGGAAGAATAAAGTCACACTGATAAGAGTTAACCTAAAGTTGACTCTGGGTAGAAAGTAAAAAAAAAAAAAACCTGACTATTTCCATACATAATATATACTCAAAATCTATTGTTTTATTTAATTTAAGAACATTATAGACAAAGAAAACAAGAAAATACACAAAATAGATCCTCCTGCATCACTGTGAAGCACTTAAACAGTGTCTTTTATTTGCATAGACCTGATAAAGACATCATAAGCGTACTCAGCCGCCTCACCGATCCCTCCCGCTTCTTGCAGTAAATTTCCAAACTCGTGTGTTGACTTCACTTGGCAGCAGTGATCAAATCGTTTTTCACTAGAGAGGGGAATGTGTGGGCGATCCCACTTTAACAAGAGATGGTCAGATGAAAGCGTGCAAACATGCTTTTGTTGCTGGGAGCAAGTCCCTTTGCAAGGAGAAAAACTCGACTACATTTGAAGTTGAATCATTGCAATCAGAATTTATTGTGGTCATGGTCTTCATGTAAAAACAGGCCATCGCCTAACATAACAGTTGTGCAACCTGAAAACAAGAATTCAAACTATGAATATCTAGATATCTATGCATAGTTGTGAATTAATGTCAGTGTATTAATGTTTCCTCTCCTTCCAAGTCTATTATTAGGCAGGACTACAAAAGCTAGGCGTCCTCTTCAGGCTCCCTTCCACACCTACATAAGTTTAGCTCCACACTGATTTTAGTTTTATTGTTTAAATATATTTATTATTTGAGTTTGGGGAAAAACAGGCTTCTGTTTCTTTTAGCTTTGGTTCGTCATGTCTGGACTTTCAGGGTTATGGTCTTTGATTTGCTTTGACTGAAGCTCCCAACTCTCCCCAAAATCTGCTTTATGAGTGTCGTTTTCTTTCAAACAATTTTAAACAGTATAATTCTTTGCTGTTTAATATGTTTATGCCCTTCAAACCTTTTTGATGAAAGGACTTTAACCAGTGATGTGCAGTCAGGTGAGGCAGCGCCACCCCCGTCATCTTCTGCTGCAAAACAGTGTTGGACTTTAAATATCGCTGTGCACGAATGTGCAACACAATTGGAGTTTTTGAAGACATGAGACAAGATGCTCATTCTGAGTGATTCGAACAAAAATGCAGCATGCTGACAGACAGCAGAGGAGAGAAAACATTCATTTATTAACCTCTCTTTAGCCAGGAAATGTCCCATTGAGTTTCCAAAACTTTTTCAAGGGAGTCCTGGATTAGCACCTATAGGGCATGTTGTGAGTCTGTGGGGGAAACTGGAGGAAGCCCACGCATGCATGGGGAGGACATGCTAACTCCACGCAGAAAGGCTGCAGCCGGGATTTGAACCTGCGACCTTTTTGCTGCGAGGCAACAGTGCTAACCACTGCAGCCAAACATCACATGCATATTGCAGCATTATGAACAACTTCAGTGTTCAGATGAAAGATTTGATCAGTTTTTGTGGAATTGTTGTAAAAACATAATTAAAAGCTTTTAAAACAAAAAAAAAGTTTCAATTTAGGTCAAATTTGAAATATAAGCTTCTACTTTGGGTTGATATATTTGTGCCTCACCAGTCAGGAACCTCACAGCACGTCACTGACCGTAACACAGTGTGGGTCTCAACCAGGCTCTCTCTCATCCAAGTTCGACTCAAACGATGCCGGGTTCATTTCCCAGGGGAGTACAGCTGTCTTTCAGTTGATTTGACACAAAGCTGGAGTAAGCAGTGGAAGGGAACCTCAGATGAGAAGTTCCTCTTATAAAAAGGGGAAACATTGACACAAAGACAATAATTCACAAGCAGACACAGGGATAGGGACAAACCAATAGTAGCTGTTTATTTGAGCCCAGGTTGCAGAGGTCCAGATTGACAACCGACATCCTGGCAATGCTCTCCAGCTTCTCTTGATATGCCTATAATAAAGGCATTCCCAGTTCTGGCTATACTTCCAGAAAAACATCTCATAAACTTCAAAAGTTAAGTGATCAGGAGCCTCCTGATCAGATGCACAACAGCACCTCTGCTGGCACCTTTTGATGTAGAGGAACAGGAAGTCCCAAGAAGGTCCTCAAACTGTTTCACTGACATCACAGACAACCTTCTAAGGAAACTCATTTGAGCTTCTTGTATTTTCCATAAAGGATATGGTGACATATAGATTTGTCAGGCAATCATTAGCTTTTCTATTTGGCTCTGGTCCCTCAACAACACACGGAGGTTATCATCAAATAAAAATAAAAAACAAGATCACATACCGTTAGAGAATGACTGAAAATGGTCACTTTATGAAGAAATACACATTTAGCCTTAACAAATACCAATTAACACCTCATCTTTAAAGTTATCCTCATCTGAAATGAACCTAGCTTCAATACACTCACTTAACCAGCTACTCCTAGAGTAATTAACAGATGGGAGAGCAGCCTGTGGTGTATTTTCTACAAGAAGTTTTGATGTAAATTTTAATTACTGACAATTTCCCTTCTATTAGTTGTGTTTTGAGTTTGAACAGATTTTGATTGGAGTATGTAGGTCTCCTGTGTCCTCTAGAGTCAAATGCCGCATGAATTCACAAAGACTTGTTCTCCGTTCATAACTGACGCGGTGCTCTGTAGCTTGAAGATTTTCCCAAGCTTCTTATTTCAGGTTACATGATGGCTGACTTGGTGATTTGTGAACTTCTATGGTGTCAATGGAGTGTTTCGGAATGGAATAAATGGCGTTTCTGTGGAGGGACAGGGAGTAGATTACGCACCTTTTTATTGACGAATGGAAGACTGAGTCAGGAATAAAGACTTTACAGAATTTATTATAAAAGAGATGTACGAACAGTTACAAACAGATTAGCAGAGGTAGCTAGGTTATTAGCTGTGTCAACACGATGTTAAGTGTTCTAAGTTGATCTTAATATAAGTTTTAATGGTTTGAGTCTGTGATGTTAAGACTAGGGTCATTTTAATTTAGATTGAGGATTAAGTGGAGGAGTTACTTGATGGATAAGTTACGTGGAGTGTAGAGCTTATCAACAGAGGCCTTCATTTACCAGATAATGGAGACTCACTGTACGCTGCTCCGGGATCGACGCCGATCGGAGAATCGGGTGGGACGGCGTGAAGATGGAGGTTTCCCCCTCGGTCCCGGTTGGACACCTTTGGAGGTCGGGACCGCCGTAGGCCACGGATGTCGTCCTTGGATGCGATCGTCAGGAGATCCATTTCTGGGTTAGCTGGCGGTTAGCATTTTGAGCTAACGTAGCTGAGGCTTCTTTTCCCATGTCGTGGAGAGAGGCAGACGTGGGATGTCTGTGCCTCAGAGGGAAAGAGCGGTGACCATCAGCTCAACGGGGCTCGGTACCCATTCGGGGAGCCGGCAACTTAGGGAATAGCTCAGTTGTGTAGCAGGAGACAGCTGAGCGTCTGATCTCAGTGTAGGCTGACTGAGAACTTCCTTCTCCAGGAAGTGGAGAGACTTAAGATGGAGTCATGTCGATGTGGGCCAATGGGAAGGGGTTTACTAAGTCACATGACTCAGATCTTTAAAACCATATTCCATCTTAATGATGGAAGTATTAACATAATACTGATTTAACCTTTTAGCAAAGTAGAAATATGAAATAATACTGAAGCTGGATCAAACATTCATAATACTGTGAGAGAAAATGCATTAATCATATTAAGACATTTCTGGACAGTGGATTAAAAGTAGTGTCGTTTAGAAGGAGACATCAGGAAGTCTTTGAGTTTATTATTACTAAAGAGTCCTGTGGAGTCTTCCAGAAAAACAATCTGGATACCTGGGAATGTTGATTCAGGTTAAAACATAATAAAAGAGTCATTATAATCCAAGTTATTGTTTTAAAGAGGATTATTGTTTGTGTGATGTTCAAGGGGTCAGAGGTTACAGCGTATTTGATAATGCTACACAGACAATCTGCATTTTTCTTGTTCATGACAATTTGTTCTTTTTTCTATGATTTTTCTGTTCTAGTTGAGAAAGTTTACACTGGAAAAAAAGGCCAGAGAGAATCCTAAATACAATTACACCATCAAAATATAACTACTTTAAATGACGTTTGTGGTACTAAATGTGTAATCATGTAAAGGGCAACTTGAATCGTTAGCTCTAAGCCACAGTCAGGTGTGACATCCTGAGACGGAGCACAGTCCGGCGACAGCGTAAGACGTTTTCACACTGGGTTGTTTTGTTTATCCATTAAACCTGCGAGCTCTTCTCTTTAACCCTCCCTGGTCTGGTCTCATGCTTGTTTAATGCTGTTCCTGTTCACAGCCTGGCTGTGTTGTGCTTTAGCTAATAAATTGATCAGTTCAGAAAAGCTAATGGACAAATGTGTCTGAATCCCCAGTCAATAACCTGAAGGGGTTCAATCAAAAAGAAAAGCTCTCAAAAATCACATATTATTGATGAATAAATCACTATCAAAGAAAAAAAGTAAGAAACATTTCTACTTTAGAATGGAAAAACAACAAATTATACCTGCTTTAGTTGAAGAAAATGTTGACTTTAAATTGTTTCTCCCTCTCCCGACTGCACAAAACAAGACCACTTTACCTGAAACTGGCGCTCAGGTTTTTATTTCACCAGGAGGTTTTGAAAAGTTTTTAAATGAACTGCCTTTTCAAAGCATGCCTAAAGAACTCCAGCTGGTGTAAAGTGGATATCGTGGCTTTAGCAACAGCTTTAGTGAGCAAACTGCAAATTGCAAGTACGTGAATTACTTCAAAATAAAATATTTTCTTCATCAAGCCTGTTTAGAGTCGGTATTTGATTTGTCCGTGCGCTACAGCACCGGGGTGAAGACGAAGCAACAAATCAGAAATGCACTTCACGTGCTGGTTCACTGTAGATTCTGCATGCAGAGGTTCCCTAATGAACTCCATTCTGCCGTACTGTTTAAGAACCAGTGTGACATTTAATTAACAGCAAAACATTTGGTAAGCATGCATGCCCTTTTCCATTGTAGCCTTGCTTCACAGTCCTATGCTTAAACACATTAATATACGAGAGCTCCACAGAGCAGCAGCTGTCCTTTACAGCTCAACCCTGAGCAGCTTTACTACAACAACTGGGGACCCAATGCTTTGACTGAGTGTACCTCAGAAACGGGGGTTTGTACTTCGTGTCACTGGATAATTTCCCCGTGCAACACGAGAGCCTGAAATGGTTCCAAGCTGGATTCCATTAGCATCCTCTGCTCCTTCTCTTGCATGTTTATACTTGGCCTGTTACCATCCATCCTGTTTTTCCCCGAACTGACCAAACGGACTTGAGCAGCGGTGGCAGGGATCATTACATCACAAAACACCCACTGGCCATTGTCCTTAGCAACTGCCACACAGGATTACTGCAGTGCCCTCCACAAACAAGTGGACAGGTCAAGTGTGCTACAACGCAGTCCCAGGGACAAAGATGGATGCAAAAGCAGGAAGTAGAAGTAAACGCCTGAAGAAGATATAAAGAAGAGGAATGGACGGAATGAAAGATCAGGAAACGAACAAAAGGGCTAAAAGAAAGTCTATTGGTTTGGAGCCGTTTGTCTTCACGCTCCATATCCAAAGTATTCACATGTCAAAACATTTGACATTTGTATATCCATGACCTAGATAATGTTTGCTTGGATGCAGAAAGATTGCATTATATCAAAGGTTAGAGAAGTGTGATAGATGTCAGATCAGCCTCTGCCACCTCAGAGCTTCTATTATAGCAGAGGCTTGACATTTCTGTCTATGTGATGTCAAAGAGCCCCCCCCCCCCACCCCTCCACAACAACACACATATTTCCACAAATGTGACCCCTTTTGTTAGTTTACAGAAAGATGGGTCATTTATGTTTGCACAACATTTTTGGGATGTTTTCTGCCTGTGTGGCCTTAAAAAACAAGTGGTACTCGCTGCAGAACCAGAGAGGTGGAGCTGCACCAGGTTCAGCCCCGCCCATTCAACCAGAGTCAGCCCCGCCCCGCTACATAGCCCTGCTGACTTGTTTTTTTTTTTTTTTTTTACTTTATTGCAACCAGGGTCAGCCCTCCTCCGATGTTTTTTTTTAAATAACTTTATTGCAAAAGAGTGAATTTACAAGAAAATAACTGAATGTTTCTCCTTCCGTTTCCCCTTGTTTTCAGGGTAAAACATCTCCTCAAAATTTATTAAATATCTCGGGGTTTCAGTCATGTTTTTGTAACAGTATTAGTTTGGGAATGAGAAACTAGCCCACTTTGTTTCGTAGCGTTAGTCGCCATTAGCCGCTAATAGCGGCTGTTAGCTGCTATCAGCTGCTCCTGACGGAGGCCAAAGCACCGGGGGAAACCCTGAGCACTTCGCGGACCCGCAGTACGAAGCTCCGTGGACACGCTCGCAGCATTACCCGACAACGAGGTGTTGCATCTCCACCGGACTTTGTACTCTGGATCCGGCGGAGATGCAACACTTCGTTCTCGGATCTAACAGCCCAGCGTAATAGTCCAATATAACCAGGTGGTCAATCACACGGGAGGTGTGGGAGCTGACTCTGATGGAATGGCCGGGCCTGATTGGTTGAATGGGCGGGGCTGAACCTGGTGCAGCTCCACCTTCTGGTTCTGCAGCGAGCAGCCTCTCTTAAAAAAAAAGGACCATAAAACAAACTAGAGAACTTATAAAGTTCCAGACATCATTGTGTTCTAATAGGTAGGCGGATATTTGCTAAATATTTTGAAATCGTGACAAATTGTGAATGCACAGTAAGACCCAACATTAAAAGGTGCTCATGTTTGCTTTTGAAACGGAGCCATAGTTACACACACGGTTACAAGAAGCGTTTTGTGAGGCGTCTGACAGGTGGGTTGAGCATCTTGACTATTTCCCCCAGCTCTGTACATCTGAGGTGCTTCTGACGGTTCATCTTATCCCACACTGGTTTGACTATTTTTTTTGATCAAGCTTCTGTTGGTGCAGTCCCATCTGCTGCATGACTCTTTGTTCCTTCTGTTACTACAGGCAGTATTTTATGAATTATGGCTGTGAATTGTCACTTTGTTCTATAGAAGAATGCAGAGACCAGGTCTACACGTAAACATGCTGAAATGTATATACACACATATGCATATTTTAACCACAAGCAGCACAAGAAAGCTTGGATTATATATTTACATCATTAAACAGAGGGGTTTTTTGGTTTTCGGTGTGAACTAAAATACTTTTCTGATTTTAGGGCGTTTTGGAAGTTAGATATTTAAGGATTTTCGAAAAATGTGCTGTCCTGTTCAGGGTCAAGTTCAGACCTAATCCTGCTGTCCTCAGGTAAGAAAAGGTTAAACCCTGCAAAGAAAATCATCCCATCACAAGGACAACACACAGACACACAACCCAACAAGTTTAGACTCAAAAACCTTTAAGCATAGGGAAACTGGAATTTATGCCAGCCCATAAGCAAATTTTTACTGACAAGTGCTTTAAAAAAATCTTTGAATTGAATTACACTTTTGGTGAGTTGCTACACTTTGGTTGTAAACCTGCTTCCCACAATGCAATGCAGAGTTAAACCACTCATATAGTTACATCAACAAAAACTCAAGTAAGTAACTCGCTGGGCTGTGACTGGTGGAAAAAAAATTGCAAACAGTACTTTTTAAAGGAATTTCCACAATGCTTCAAAACATTCATTTTTCCTGAATGAGTTGCGAGACCTCACTGCAGCTGGAGATTTGAAAAAGCTCTTTAAATAAAATGCTCTCTAATAAAAATAATCCCAGAGTTGTCACAAGCTCATGAGCCTTTGTCAGTTTAGTTTCTGTATGAACGGTGACTGTGTGGAGACAGAACATGACAAACATCAATAAAATCTGAATATTTCCCAAACAAAATAAAAGCATAAGAAGAAGATGAAATGGCAACAAGAAATTCTGCACGACATTTGCATGAAAGTCATGCTAATTTCACAGTAAACGCCGTTCTTAAATGGTCAAAACAGCTGCAGAGGCAAATTCAGTGTGAATCCAAATGAATTGTGCACACTTTTGTGTCAACAGATGCAGCCCAAAGACGTCCTGGCTTAAGAGAACTCAACAGATTTTCATGTGAATCTGTTGATGTGGTTCATTGTGAGACTAAAGCCATTATGGAGTTCAGACATTTCTTCAAAAAACCTGTTCCTTCCCGGAAGCTTCATATATTAAGCTGCTTGAGCATGTGAGCGTTAAGGGGAGTGCTCGGCCCCTCTCTGTGGGCTGGTCGGTACACAAAAACCAGGAAACCTCTTCACTTCACAGCACACACAAACAGGAGAGAACAAACACATCTTTGCTCCCTGTAAACATTAATACAAATATAAAGGCAGACAAACACAGACTAAAACAAACCGGTTCTGACAACAAACAAGTTGGCCAAATAATGTCAAATAGGGAACAAAGAAGTAAAGGGCAGGGACCAAACGAGGATGAGCGGCCAGGAAAATGGAGTTCTCTTTTTTTATATTTTGCACTAATGCAAATAGTGTGCTTCATACAAATTACATACAAATACAGAGGATTTGAAACTATAATAAATAAATGGGGAAATACATTGAGAACTGGGCAAGGCAGAAGGGAAACAAATCTTCAAATGAAAGATGAACTGGAGAAAATTGGAACACACATACAGTATCAGGCATCAGGATGGATTAGTATAAACAACATGTCCTCCTTTTCCATGAGAAAATACCGAATCACATCCTGGTGCCCCGTCACTGCTTTGTTTACTCATGACAGAAGTAATCCCATTAGCTTAGATTTTCAGATTTTTGTCCCCTTTATTCATTATTAGACCATCATACAATAAACATCCAAATAAAAAATAAAAGTATTAAAAACTTGGTTTTGTTCATTAAAACGCTGCTTGTGAAGACGGTTGCTATTTTGACACGATTATTGAAAAAGATTAAAAAGTATGATTACTAGGGATGTACCGATACCACTTTTTTCAAAACCGATCCGATACTTAAATCTGAGTACTCGCCGATACCGAGTACCGATACTTCTACCACACAAAAAAATGCAACAAATTGGAATACAGGTTTTATTTTTTCTTCTCTGCTTTTTACAACAAATAACTGAGATAAAAAAAATAAAATAAAAATGAAAACAAAACTAAAATATAAGGTGAAAAATAACCATTTTCTGTGATTTCACAGTGAAATTATTGCAGTTTTCCACATTTTAACCAAATAAAATGAACTATTTGGCACCATCTCCAGCTCTCAACCCACACTGTTCCTCTTTAGCTCAATAGCTCCCCCTAGTGTTCAATATAGGACACTACAACATAAATCACAAGTCACAGACAGTGAAGCCACTGGTATCGGGTAACTTTAACCGATACGATACCGGTATCGGTCGGATCGATGCACCGATACCAGTATTGGTATCAGTGCATCCCTAATGTAATCATTGATTACCCACTTACTTTGTTCAAAAAATATAAATAAAAATGCTCTGGTTTTAAAAACGTTGTAATGTTTGTAAATACTTTTCATAAAAACATGAGCAGTGATTTGTAACAGAATTCTATTTGAAAACATAAATCAATAAAGGGTCATGACACGAAAAAAGAAAGAAATCTTACCATAAATGTCAGAATGTGTCTCATATCCTGGGGCTCTTTAACACATCCAACACTTCAATAAAATGATTCAGGATTTACAAACAATACTTATGAATATTTTCCAATGCGTGTGAAAGATACCGCTCGGAGGATTAATTAACTGAAATGTTTGTTTTTCAGAAACGTAGCTTTGCATTAGAAATAATAACTTGTACATCTAGCAATATTATATATATTTGTTAAATCATCCACCTAAGCCTACTTCAAACAGGCCTTGAAATGAATTGGTTTTACACAGCCACTTGTTCTGGCTGCAGTCTGGGTTTTAAACCTTCTACGGCTCCTTAAAGCTGGGTTAACACTAACATGATTTAAAGTGCAACAAAAATCACCCCTGATTTTGTTCATCAGGAACAATAATGGGAATCAGTTGGTAATTATTTTCTTACTCATTTTATTGTACTCATGTAATCCTTTTCAGGGTTATGGAGGAGCTGATGCTGATCCCAGCAATCAGCCAGCAAAAGGAAGGGGGACCTTCATGAATAGGTGCCACATTAAATACAGGACAGAGTCATCAATTAATCAGGTTTAATTCATAAAGGTAAAAGCATCAACTCATTCAAAAGAGGCCTTGAAATGCAGGTACATTAAACACCTACAATACGTATACACCACCTCTCAGTCGCCCTACTCAACCAGTCAATGAAACCTTTTAGTTTGCGTGTCCATATCGTTAATTATAGCCCCCCCCCCCCCCCCCCCCCCCC
>SSNR01000017.1:1994320-2030721 GCA_006937965.1 Callopanchax toddi
CCCCCCCCCCCCCCCCACACACACACACAAGCTTACCTACAAGGCACAAAGAATTCAAAACAATCAAAGATGGTTATTTATAGAGCTGAAACGATTCCTCGAATAATTCGAGTACAAAAAAGTTTGTTTAATTCATATTTAATTAATTCATATTTAATTAATTCATGGCTTTGCAATCGCCCGGGGTCATGTTTCACCCGGACTGAAATAAGTGACGCACATACACACTGCACTGAATGCACACGCAAGTAGCGAATGTAACTTAACTTTCTCTTAAGCCATGACGGACAACTAAACCGTACTAGTACTACTAGTACTAGACCGGTACAGACCGAAAGACGTCGGTAGGTACCGGTAGCGAAAAAACATGGTGCCGACTTTGGTACTTTTACTATAAAATGTCCCTGTAAATGAGACGCTTCATTTAGCCGCCTGCGCAGCTACACGGGTGGAGACACAGGTGAGAGAGAGGAGCAGATAGCCCCTCCCCTCCCTGTCAAAACAGCGTAGCGAGTTTCGGGTTAAAAATTCCGAAAAACTCTAAAGTTTTGCCGCATTTTGGAAAGGTAAACGGGAACAGAGCAAAATGCAACATGTGCTTTGAAATTCCTGCCGCGAAAAACAGGCATTCCAGCAATAAGTCGAAGCCACACATCGCGTATGGAATTAACTTGTGAGCTGCAGCGCCATGTTCACTTCAGTCCGACTGAAAAAAAAGGTGTGTGAGGGGAAGACAGTGACATAACAGGAAGTTCCGAGGTAAGCCATAAATTAGGGCTGGGCGGTATACCGGTTCATACCGGATACCGGTGTTCTTTTTGGTTATGATATGAATTTTTCATATGCCGCTATACCGGTGAACAGCCCACAGCGTCCCAGCCGGATGTTGGCAGTGGGGACACATTTCACCGCGACACACAACACCGCAGCGTGAACCTTTTGAACCAAGAATGGTGACTATCGGGAGATGTCATGGCGACTTACAAATTACGAACCCAGAGGAACTTTTTCCAAAAAGAGGAGACAGGCGCACGTCTGTTGTTTCGGCGTTTTTCAGGTTTAAAAAGTCGAACGTGACTTAGCCGCTAATAGGCGGAGCTAGCCGGCGGGGCTAACAGGGCTAACCAGCAGCTTCACCATCTTAGCCGAAAATACGTCTTGGAATAATACTTATCAGGAATGTCTCAAGCTTAGATCTGTACCCTTCACCTCCGCAGCTAAAACGGCTAGTAGCAGTCAGTTAGACGTCCATTAAAGACGTGTTTGCTAAAGGGACCGCTGATGGAAAAAAGCCAGCAGTGGGTCGAGATAACAACGCAAAAACGTTCCACGGTAGGTTATTTATATCTTAATTACTTCTCTTTTGACAAACATACAGTACTTTGAAGGGCTTATGTATTTACCTGCCTGTGACTGGACATGAAAAAACTATGAAATTCTGCATATGAAAGTAAAATGGACTACAGTATTAAAAGCTGATTTAGTGCAATAATTATTTTATAATTAAAGAATATTATGGGTAGTAACGGCCGTGTAAAAAAATACCGTCAAATACCGTAAAACCGATATAATTTTAAGAAAAACCGTGATAAAAATTTTTTTTGCCATACCGCCCAGCCCTACAATAAATATCAGTAAGTGTATGTATGTAAATTGTATAAATTGTATGTGTGTGTATATATACACAAACACATACAATTTATTAGAGTACTCGATTACAAAAATATTCGATAGCAGCAGCCCTAGTTATTCATCCATCACATACAACTCCCATGAACATTCCAGCACGTCCTTTAAAACCAAGCCTGTTGCGTCATCAGGGGGAGTGACCTTTAGCGGTGCATCAGGCGCTTGTTCGAGTTCTTCTCAGGATATCGCAATAAATAAGAAATAAATATTTGTTACCTTGTACGTAAAATTTTCAAGTCCCACACTTAAAAATGTTTGGATTTTAAACATCAGGAAAATCTTATCTGATATAAAATACATTGTCCATTTGACTGTTGCACTTCCTATTTAGCAGCAACTAATAGAAGACAGCCAATCTGACATGTTAGAACAGGTTGCCGCTACCTGCCCGTTTCCATACGTTCTATAAAACGTGCAATCTGTAGAGCAAGAAAATACACAGTTTTGAATTCTTCACATATTTTCCTCTTATACCCTAAAAAACTTGTATTTAAAAAGCTTGTACTTCTAGCAAATAAAATGCTAATGTCTTAAAAGCGGTGCTTCTTATTGAAGAAATCCGTCTTGTTATTTGTGGATACATTTGTCAGCTGCTCTCCGTGTTGCAGATGCCGCTGTAGCACCCATCAATAAACCATTCGTTGTCGCATGCTGTGCCATGTTATTAACGCCCATCTTCATGGTAATCTCTCAAAGACATCATTGATGGGGGCCCTCTAGAATTCTTTACAGTCTGCCCTGTGGGACGCGTCCTACAGCGAACGAGAGAGAGACAGCGCCCCGCTACCTCACCTCACTCTAAATCTCTTCCTTGTGCCCAAGATAAGACTGGAATTGAGTTATTGAGCAGACAGTTTAAGATATAAGCTCTCACTAAAGGGGTGCTCAAAAGAGTCACAATCAGAAGAGACTGAATGGTATTTCTTTAAAAAAGGAGACCCGTCTCTTCGTCACCATTTGTCTGCTGCAGTGCTCTGATTAACCCCTGGGGAAAAGTCCACTGTAGGGGCTGAAAAAACACTTTTTCCTACAGCTAAAACTGGTATCGCAAAAGCAAAAAAAAAAAAAAAAAAAAAAGGCAAGGATGACTGGCAACAACATTTACTATTTTACAATTTTCATCACACTTGATATTTTAAAAAGTAGGTCACGTTTGTTTGCATAAAAAGGCCAAATTTATGAGAAAACAAAAAGGTAAAAGCATGAAAGATCAACTGGGCAAAGTTTGTGAATCTGAATATTAAAAAAAGGCATTGATCAGTACCGACCCTATGATGAGAACCTGTCTTTTTTATTGAATACCTAAAATTTTGTGCTTTTTCATTGTGATTTTTAATGATGTTTTGATTTTTGCATTGCTATTTCTTGTTTGTTTTGTTCTTATCTGTTTTTAAGAACATTGTTCTTGTTCATTTAATATTATTGAAATGTTATTGGTGGAGGCTCTAAATAAGCCTATACTGGCTTTTGCCCCCTCCTCCTGCACTGTATTTTAAAGTCTTTGTTTTATTATTTGTGTGTTTTTATTGTGGAAAATAAATAAATTCTAAAAAAAAAAAAACTAAAATCTACAATCTCATCCTAGAAGTGAAGTGAACGTCCAGGTGGTTTGACTTTTCACGTGAGAGTGATGATGTGTTTGTTTTCTGCTGTCAGACGACTCTACAGTTTTTATTCATGGTCCTGGGTTGTAATATATCTAATAAACAGTAACAGACGTAGCAGTTCAAGAACGACTTCCTGATGAGTTTTAAAGAGTTTGAGAGATAATATCTATACATTAAAACAAAACTACAGAGAAAGGTGTTCTTTATAATATTTGCAACAAATGCATATTTTGTGTGCCAAAAAGAAACAGATGTTACATGTGATTGGAGTTAAATGCAGCAGCACTACATGATAATGTTTAAACTCAAATTACAGCTCATGTGACCTCATGTCATGTTTAAGAGGTTTATTTTAATGTTTTTCTGGATGTGTCCAGTTTTCAGGATGTAACAGATTTTTATTAATGCTGTAGGCTTTTATTCTAGTCAAATAAAGTGACTTTAACTGTTGCTCTGCAATTTTAAATATTTATTTTACTTGTAATTTGACTGACAAATTGTACTTGACTGCAGAATCCTGAATTGTTTTGTAAAAATAAATGTTTTTCTGATCATTTAATGTTTTATTTCTTCCCTTTTTAATACAGTTTTTGTAAGTATTTATTACAAAATCAAATAGTATTTATTTTAACAAACGATATTAGGTGTGAATGTCTTGTTTAGCTTAAGATGGCTTTTCAATCTAATAATTTTTAGTGAAGTCTAATCTGTTTATTTTCAGGAGGTGAAGTGGTTTAGCTCAATTCACAAGAAAACTCAACTTCTCTATAGATAACAGTTAAGTAGTTAAATATTAACACTGTCTAGAAATATAATTTTATTACACTGAAGAGCTAAAACATCTGACACTTATGAAGAGTGATTTATGAGAGTTGATTTCAAATAACACTAGAGAAGTAGCAGTGTCATATTTAAATAACCATCAGTGTTATTTATCTTGTAGAGTAAAAACTGATTGACAATGGTCAGTGTTACTAGAGATTTACTCTATAGCAAAAACCAACTCTAGTCAGAGTAAAATTGACTCTGAAAATGTAACACTGGTGCAAGAGTAACTTTAACACTACACAGGGTGGGACCATATGCTCCCTGGCCCAGTGTTGAAATTGACACTAAGTGTTGCAGCAACACTGCTCATTAAATTAGCTGCAAGTTAAAGAGTAATTTCTGACTACAAATGATCTCAGGTTTTTGTCAAAAGCCGCTTCATTTAATGCAATGGTATAAAAAAAAATGTATTTATGGATGCATTCTCTGAAGCAACTAATGCAAAAGTATAAAGTAAAACATGTTGTTCTTTGTACTTTCATTAATCCACAAAAGCCCCCAAATGAAATAGATAAAAGTGGGGCTGCAAACTCTTTGAATTGCTGAAAACATAACAAACCTTGCTTTTTTCTTATCTCATTTCTGCTTTAAACATGCAGCATTTCTGGAAGCAATAATTTTGTGTAACGCACAACATCTTCATTACAACATTTAAAAAACTCTGCACACAATGATTCAGTTTATCCACAGAAGGCCCTGGTTAGAGGATAATAGTGTTGATTTCCTGACTAGGGAACACAGTCTTTTAAAAGCTTACACGGAAGGAAAATAACACTAACTCGAATTCCTCGTGCTGTCACTCAGACATTATTATTCTAAAGTCAGTACAACACAGAGCACTCACTGTCCTTTGGCTGAATACATCTGGGAGGATGTTGAGGTGCTTTAAATTACCTTAAATAAAAACAAAAACATGTCTACAAATGTAAGAAAATCAATAATTAAATTTTTAGTAAAAAGAACTGAGTGCAGCTATGAATTTGTAAATAGAACATTGCAGTTTTAATCTAGTACTTCTGCAGATTCGTCATATAAAGTATGTCAATAATTAGGTCAGGAGGAAGAGAAGAGAAGTCAATGTGAGGCTGCACTTTGAAACTTCCCCCCTCACCTGTTAAAGTATCCCTGGGAAAAACACTCAACCCTAAAGTCAAGCCCCTGATCTGTGAATCTGTGCGTGCACTTATAGTACTCCACCTAGCTATTTGGAATTATTAATCTAATATATGAAAGGCTATTGATCCAAAAACAATAAAACCTTTAGAATTTTTTTATTTTAAATTGAAAGTTTTTCTAAATAATTTGTCTAAAACTGAATAAGAAAGCTAATGTCTACATATGTAGTTACTTAAGTATTTGTTTTTTCAAATTTAAACACACATTTATCTAATAATAATATATAGTATCTATAAGCATTCAAATTGCTGGGTCAACCTTACTCGATTTTAGACTCTGAACCAGTTTAGCATTAGGTTGCCATAGTTACCATACCATGAAAGAACAGTTTGGACTTCAAATGCGCTGAAAAAAGAGAACATTGGTCTAACTTTAAAAAAAATTGAAGTAATCGGTCACAAGTAATTTAATTAGGTTTATCCAAGTTAATTTTTTTTAAGTTTA
Organism: Callopanchax toddi; assembly: GCA_006937965.1. NCBI lineage: Eukaryota > Metazoa > Chordata > Actinopteri > Cyprinodontiformes > Nothobranchiidae > Callopanchax > Callopanchax toddi. Next base: position 2,000,065 of record SSNR01000017.1, read on the forward strand.
CTTTGAACAAACTTAACAAATTAACTTTGAAAGAACTTAATTTAATTGCATGTGACCGATTACTTCAAGTTTTTTAAAGCTAGACCCCTGTTTTCTTTGTTCAGTGTGAGCAGCACTCATCAATCCACTAATCTGTGATCTTAGAAGAGGCTACATATTACCGTATAGCCTCTGTGCAGCTGCCAAATTTGAAAATACGAAGTTCCATGTGAATTTTAGAAGATAAGAGCTCAGGCCTTTCAGCTTGTAGCTTCTATGTGAATGCACCGATTCAGAGGAGCTATCCAGGGTCCTGAAAGCGTATGCAGCACCAAGCGGAGCTGTCCACAGTTCTAAATGCTTTCCTCTGCTTCTGCTGCGGAACATTAGTCAGAACCGACAACTCCACTGACACATCACTGCTTTGAGATAGTCCTCACCCTGTTGTTTGTCTGCCACATCCTACTCACTGTATCACTCAAACTGCTTTGATGAGGATGTACGCAGAAGGCTTTGCAATATCCCAAAATCCCCAGACAATTATAATTGCATGCTAGCAACGCTCTGAGCTTTTACCGACTGAATTGCGTCTAATATTTCTGTCAATCTAGCATGCAGAATTTTTGATCAAACCAATTCTTCAGATTGTGTTGAACATCACGGGACAATCTGTGTTCTTACAATGATATATTAATAATGTATCATTATGTTGTCGGGTCATGTATTACGAATGGTGCAGAGCATGAACGCCTTGGATTTCGAAGCAGCTCCTCAGCAACACTGTTAGTTCATAAACTCTACAATAACAATAAATAAATTCCTGAACTTCATCTGTTCGATGTGCTGCTGTAAACGAGCTCCACCTGATTTTTATTATTGACCTTCTGAAGCTCAGGCGCCTTCTATACACTCAGCCTCTGGCTGTTAACATTACATAAGGAGAGGGAGTTCTATATTAAAATGTCTTGCAGCAATGCTGTGCCTGAAAATCCTTCAGTCACACATTCCAAGTTTGTGCAGCTCAGCCACACTCTTCCTCCTCCTTCTATTATTGATGAGTTTTTCTGCAGACAATATGGTGAAGGAACAGTGAATATCAGTTACTTTGCCAGCCTATACTGTTAATTACAACCCTGTGTGGGAGCAGTCCTTGATGATGGCTTTGGAGAGAATTCAACTTTTTTTTTTTTATTGTGGTGGATGGGAGGCAAGAGGATAATCCAGGAAGAGGAGGAGACAACATTGTTTTTATGTCTGTTTTTCAAGCAACTCTAGATGAAAACTACCTGTAATGCGCTGGTTGTGTATGGCAGTGGATCAAGATGTGCTAGAAATATGACTTAAAAGGATGTAGTCCTTTATATGATTATGATTTTTTGCCAAAGACTAAAATGCATCGACTCTAATTGATGCTCATAAGCTCCACTGTGGTGAGCAGGGGCGAAACCGTCATCTCAGAAGTGAGGGGGACACATCTCGAGTTATTTATCATCAGGCCCGGATTAATGCACAGGCTTGAACCTAGGAGCCTTGACTGGCCAGAAAAAAAATAGGATTTTATTTCAGTTTACATGCAAGAATATTCTTAAACTGAACTGGCCCACAAAAATCATAAGCAACGCAGATTAGGTGAACATGATGGCAGTCTTGACTCACGTTCCGTGACATGTAATGTCCATGTGCCAAAACACAACAATACAAAGCAGCAGAACTGTGGCTTAGAGGTAAAGACACGTGGGAGACCTGGGTTTGAGTCCCAGTCTGCATGAGACAAAGTCTGTATTTCCCTAAAGGAGTTCAGTACAGGGTAAATCATTTTTATTAGTAAAATGTTTAAATTTAGACAATCCTTTAGTATTTAACACGTCCCACATTGTCCCCAGACAACATGCTCTTTGCCCCACTGTTTGTTTGGATCTGGTCGCCCTAGTCACAGACCTATGGGCCCCTGCACCTTAATCCTCATTCACCTCATCATCCTCTCACGTCCTTCTGGGGTGGGGGCTGTTGACTGAAGTGGTGTTTGCGTGCGTGAACACCCGCGGCCATATGGGTGCACACCGCAACAGGAAGTGCAGATTAAAACGAGCCGCTACGCAACTGGCTCGTCCCGGTCCGGACCTCCCCATAGTTACCACCGACCCACCGTTGCCCGATGGCCAGTCCAGCCCTGGCTGTTCTTCTGCCCAGCAGCACCTGTCTGACAAACTGGATACTCGCTTCAGCCTAAGGTTATAGACAGCTATAGTTAAGGTTAAAGACGGCTCGGAAAAATCTGTTTCTGCAAATTAACGGATTATTTGACTGAAAAAACTGCAGGGGACAGAAGGCACTGTCGCAGGAAGTGCGGGGGACATGTCCCACGCGCACCTCGCGTCGGTTACGCCCATGGTGGCGAGTACTGTTGCCTTGCAGGAATGATGAGTTTGACTCCTTGACGAGCCCTTGACAGTTTGAATGTTCTTCCTGTGCATACTTTGGTTTTTGGAGAAAACTCCCCAAACTCAGGTCCTCTGGTTTCCTCTCGCATAACAAAACTATTTATGTTAGCTTATATGGCGACTCTGAATTTGTCTTAGGTGTAAGTATACGCATGAATTGTTGGGTGATTGATGGTGACCTGTTCAAGTTGTACTCCATCTTTCACCAAATGACAAAATGTTGGAAAACAGGCACCAGCTCCCTGTGACCCCAACCTCAATCAAGTGCGTAGAAAATGGATGGATGAGTGTTAAGATGTTCAGGTTGGTTCTGAACATGTCAGCCTCCCCTACCGTCTTGATAGAAAATAACCACACAGATTCGTCTCAGACTGAGTTTATCTGTAATCAGTCATGCTTTCACCACGCAATAAAGAAGGAATTACCCATGCAAACCAGAAGCCATTTTGTTAAACACAAACTACCATGATTCATAGCTTCTGCCTGAGCTTTAGTCCAAGTTGGCATTCCATGTGTAAAAATAATCCACTTCTATTTCCAGTGCTGGTGTTTATGCCCAAGGCAGCACGAAAAAAAAAAAAAAAGATACTCAGAAGGACTTACTCTGACAAAATTAAAAACATCTTTAAAATGCATCGAGACACACTGATGTATAAGCCGAGTCTAGACATTATGATAACTTTCTGGTGTGCAACTACAACAGTCAACCGGATGCAAAGAAAAGAGAAAGAACTGCCTTTTATTCTTGATGCAGTCTCTGTAATTGCTGTAATGATTAGAGGGGAGGTCATTGTGATTTCTTGGTAGTGCTAGTTTAGTAGTAGTAGGCAGTATTGTTACCGTTCTCTTCAGTGATACGAACAGAAGCCCTCTCTAACCCCACAGTAATCATCTTTACAGCCCTTGCTTAATTAAAGTGTCACATCCACTGTAGCTATATGCAGCAGAGTTCTCTGCAAATTAAAACAGAATTAGGCTGGCAGATGTGGCTTTAATGGCTTAATCATGCCTTTACATTATTTCCAGTGAAAAGTGGTCACAGATGAATATTTTTTTTAACTCAATGAGTAATGAATAGGAAAAAAAAAGACTACGCTGTTAAAATATCAGCATCCTGACTAAAACAATAGAGCATATCTAAATGTAGGAGTCAGCACAAATATTACAACAGTTACCGTATCGAGCAACGTGTAATGATTTTAGACCGTTTCTCAATGCAACTCCATTATATGGTCCTTTAGTTTTTGTGTTAACATTGATTAAAAAAAAAAAAAAGGGGGGGGGGGGATCATTCAGTAGATTTTTTTAAGTCTTAGCGATTCACTCCATAAAATAAAATTTGTTGGTTCGGAAAGTCCCAAATTCTCAGCTGGATCTAGATCTGGTCCCCCTAGCAGCTGGATTTCAGTCGTCTCTATGGGTCAATAATCCTCAAAACATCACTTGCATCTCCCGGTCCAAGAACACCGCAGCATTGGCCAAAAAAAGCACAGCAGCGCCTCTACTTTCTCTGGAAACTGAGAAGAACAAGAGCTCCAACACCCATCATGCACACCTTTTACAGCGGCACCATCGGGAGCATCCTGTCCAGCTGCATCACGGCGTGGTACGGCTCCTGCACCGCGTCCTGTCGGAAGACACTCCAGCGCATCGTGGGAGCAGCGGAGAAGATCATCGGTGACTCTCTCCCTTCCCTCCAGGACATCTACGACACACGCCTCACCCAAAAAAAGCTCGATCCAACTCACCTGAATCAGAACTTCTTCAGCCTGCTGCCATCAGGGAGGAGACTAAGAAGTCTCCAGGTCAGGACAAGCAGGCTGAAGGACAGCTTCATCCACCAGCCAATCAGGAAGCTCAACCACCTCCTCACTCACACACAAATTGCACCTGTCACTTTGTGCTGGCACCTTTCTGTCAATACTGTGTATGTAAATACTACTTTTATGCTGTAAATACTACTTTTATACTGCTCGAAATGTCACTTTCTACAGTATAACTAATATCAAGCTCATTTGCACTACTCGACATTGTTCCGTTTGCACCATATCAGCCCTGTGTGATAAGTCTCTCTAGTAGAACAATTCCGCTATTTACCTCTTTATTCCTCAAATTTGTGTTCTTAATGTTGTTGCGGATTGAGAGAAAAGGAACTTTCAATTCTGTATATGTATGCACTGTACATAGCAGATTTGACAATAAAGCTGACTTTGACTTTTGGGTTTCATGTTTTTCAAAATTTTGTTGAGAGCCAAGAACATGTCCATCAACACAAAGTCAAAGACATGATTCATCAGAACAAGCAACTTTCTTCCATAGTTCCTTTGTCCAGCCTTCCAAACGTCCACTACACACCTCTTTAATGGTAACTGTCCTGTATTTATAGAGCGCTTTCTAAGTGTTCTACACTCTCAAAGCGCTGTACAACACAACAGTCATTCACACACACTGGTGGTGACTGTAGCCTCAGCTGCCCTGGGGCGCACTGGGAGGCGGGGATGCCATTCACTGGTGCCTGCCAGGTCCCTCTGACCACCACCAGTAAAAGGTGGGTGAGGTGTTTTGCCCAAATACACAACAACAAAGTAATCCAGCTGGAGCTGGGATCAAACCGGCAACCCTCTGGTTGCCAGACCGGCCACTCTACCAACTGAGCTACATGCCGCCCCTTTAGTCAGAACTGACAGTTATTTTCAGTCATCTGAAATTATGTATTGAATATCCAAGAGACGGCAACACATGACCCATGAGTTTCTCCTTCTTTGGGTCATGTTGGGTAAACATGGAACTTCTCTCACTAGCATTTCCACTTTAAGTCTTGTCCAGGGCAGAATCTTACTTCTGACACTACAGTCTATGAAAATAATGTAGGATATGAAATAATATTTAGAAAAGGAATGTTTTATTTTGACTCCTTCCTCGAGTTTATAAAGCAGCAATCTGCATTTAGATATGTTCGCACCTTACTCACCCTGGTGAAGATAATGAATTTAAATCAAGTTTCATTTGTATCCATTTACATATTCATATTTTTAACAGAGCAATAATAAGTTCCAACAGTTATAAAACCAAAAAGATCAACAAATCCATGAATATGCTTATCCACTGCAAACATTATGAAGCATTTGTAAACTTTGGTAATCAATATAGGCGCCTAATTAACTAGAGAATATTAAACCTGTAGGATTATAAACTAAACGCAAATGTAGTTTATGGGGTGTAAAATAAGATTCCAATTGTATTTAAATAATAAAAAGGAGGAAACTAGAGGTGGAGCGAATTTTATGCGATAAAAACCAAGAAGTCATCACCTTTAACGTCAGACTTCTAATGACTTAGAACATCCTGAGCTGCTGCTTCCTGCAGCGGAGCACTACTCCAGCATTCACAACTGTAAACACGCTCTTCTTTCTAACACTGTAAAACCTGCCAGGTAAGTTCAACTCAAATGATCTGAGGACACCGATTGCCTTGCGGCATTTGAGTTCATTAACTTAAATTGTTAACATTTAGAAAACTACTTACTTTGAGTTAACTGTAATTAAATATATAGAGTTATGTCAACATGTGTAGATCAATTCAATGGATAAGTTCAACTATGTTTACTTAACTTAAACCATTTCATTCCCTCAAACTCATCTATTCAGCAGGGCCCACTGTTATAATTGACTTAAAATGAGTTTTATGACATCAACCAAAATAAAAGGAGTAGATTTGACTAAATTCTGATATTTTCATAGTACTTGAACACTATGAATAAAATACATTTACTCAAATCTGCAGTTAGTTGTCGAGTTCTTCATTTTTGAGTAAGATGAACTTGATTAAAGTCAGCGTCTGAAACGTTTTCAGGGAAATAAGTTCTTTACTTTGTTTATTAATATATGCCGTTAGGTTTTACAGTGTACCTCAGTCCCTCGTTCCTGTACGAGATGTCCATGTGCTACTCTAGATTGCTCTACCTAGAGAATGTTTATCTTTCCCCTCCACCACTACAACCTTTTCCCCTGAAAGTGTGAGAATGAATGTAGAGAGACCAAATTAAAGGACCCAATTTGAAGCGGCACCACTTCACTGATAAGCTGTACCAGTGATCTGTGAGAGCACTCAGGGTCTGCTACATTATGACAATACAGAGGAATAAAGCAGATGAAAGAGAATAGTCTGGCAGGAGCAGAAATCAGATGGGCAGAGGGAGAGGAAAAACAATCTAAAGTCTAATTGTGTTATGCCTCAAGGTAGCGAGGGAGTACAGGGAGACACATTTTCTTTCCACACATCGTTCAGCACAGTCCCTTTCCCGTCATCATCGCATTCATTTCCAGCAAGTCGCCATGTTCTTTGTGACACATTTTCCTTGGATGCATTTATTGAAAAGAAAAAAAAGGTGGATTGGAAAGGAAAATTGTGAAAAACATAACTAGAGTCCTAACCAGAAACGTGCAGCGGCGGCGTTGAGGCTGAGCATTTAGGAACGTTGGCAAGATGAGTCTGACACCTTCCAGGTCAGTCTCTGTCATCGCCGTCCTCTGGGGATAAAAAGGCTATTTTAAAAGCCTCGGAGCTTTTAGAAGCAACATTGAAGCCAGTGACAAAGTCATATATATATATATATTCCTTTTATGATCCTTTGTTTTTATGCCTACAGAGACAGTTTGGTTAGATCTGACTGAATCGCTCCAGATTGGTTGTACAGAGTAAAAACTACAAACAGAATCAATTAATGTAAGTTTTGAATTATTGTCCAGTCAGCTCTGATTGATCATATAAAACATACGCACAATGGCCTTGATGTACTGTAGCTACATCACTTCAACATCCCCACCCGGTGGATCCATCTCATTCATGATTTCCTCAGCAACAGGCAACAAATGGTAAGGTTGGGCTCTATGACACCTCCTACTCTCATCGTCAACACCGGAGCACCTCAGGGTTGTGTGCCGAGCCCATTTCTATACACACTATATACAAAACGACAGTGTCAGTCCAACTCCTTTTATTAAATATTTAAAATTCTCAGATGAAATCGCCATTCTTGCCCTATTCAAGGACAATAGCTCTGTTTCGGACTATTACACCACAGTCTCACACTTCACTAGTGGTGTGAGGAGAATCACCTGGACCTGAACGTCAGCAAGACCAAAGAGCTGATAGTTAGCCCCTCCCCCCCTCCCCTCAGCATTCCTTTGTAATTCACAGTCAAACTGTTGAAATAGTGGACAGTTTTAAATACCTGCACTGTAAAAAGTCTTAGGGTGGTTCTACTTATAAATATAAGTTAAGTTGCTGCCTTAAAAATAGAAGTGAACTCAACTTTTGAAACAGCTTTGTTCCCATTTAGTAATATAAGTTATAAAATGTACTCATTTGACATTAATTAACTGTTTGAACTTGATATAAGTTGAAAAACTAACTATTGAACGTTCTTCTTTCTCAAAAAATTGATTAGTCTCGTCAAGATAACTTACAAATATGTTATTTGGACTCACATAATCAAGTTAAACAAGTGGTCTAATTAATGAATACATGTTGTTTTAACTTAATACTCTGAGTTAAAACAACGTTAATAGTTACATTAACGATTCTAACGATCTAACGAGTAACTTTAGACAACACATTGACTTTTAATCAGCATGTCACGGACATTTACAAAAGAAGTCAAAGACTGTCAGTTATCCGCAAGCTTAAAGGACTCTATGTTGCTCCTCATCTTTTATCATTACTCTACCAAAGTGTCATACAGCCAATAATAATGTACTGCTCCGTTTGCTTTTTCAATATGCTCTCAGCTAAAAACCGGAATAATCTGCTGAAGGTAACTAACACTGCAGCAAAAATAATGGGTCTTCCCACTGCCAGTCTCACTGAACTCAATGACAGAGCCATCACATGTATTGCAATTTAAATAGAACAGGACCACACACATCCACTCAATAAGTTTTTAGTACTGCTGCCATCAGGATGTAGGTACCGAGCCATGAAAGGCAGGAGGGCCCGTTTTGGAAAGAGTCTGGTTCCCACCATGATAAAAAGTCTTAAAGCCATACTCAGTAGCCAGGTAAACTATGTAGCTTTTAACTGGTTTTTTTTAAAGCCTCTTAACAACGTTATGACATAGTATAGCCATAAATATATTGTGGAGATTAAAAAAAGAAATCAATAAAGTGGTTGTCCCGCAGTTCTCTAAAAACTTCAGCCAATCCTATCGGTCGGACCGAACGATAGGATTGGACAATCCAGCTGTCTGTCTGCCGCATTTCCTCACTGCTAGGATTGGCATTAATCCGCCCGGACACATTTTGGAGCAGAACATCCCGGAAGTGAAAGTGAAAGTAGAAGTAGGACAGAGAGCCGGCGATTAGCACTTCCATTTTAAGATAAAAATACCAGAGTCCCCCCAAAAACACCTTTTCAGCTAGCAGAAAACTAAAATCGTTTGGAGGTGAAAAGAGGAAAAGCTGGGGGAACATTTCTGTGGCTGGAGTTAGAATCTACTTTGTCACCTTTGCAAACCGTGGTCCCATGTCGGCGGGAGGCTGGCGTATGGATTTTACCCGACGGGAGGGGTGAGTTCACCGAGACGTGTTTCTGTAAAATAGCTAGGAGACCTGGTTTGTTTACCTGGCTACTGAGTATGGTTTTAATAACAGACCACGCTGAATGAAATCATATTTGTCCAAACGGGGAGGGATGGTGTAGTTTGAAGTGTACCGGGTGAAAGATTAAGCCGTTGTGTTGTTGTGTCTCTCGTTGTTAAGCAAATGCAGTGTCGTGAAAAAGAATTTCCCCTTGGGACAATTAAGTCAAATGTCAAATAATCCTACAGACATATAGGCATCAGGCTCAGTATCTACTTTATTCTTTTAAACACATTTAATTAATATTGGCTGAGATTTATTTTCAAAAACAACCATTGCAATTATGTACAACTCACCCACTTGGCTTCCCAACGTTGGATGTTTTTACACAGAGAATCAAGAAAGTCCTTTAAAAATCCCCAGTGTGACTCGACTCACAGGTCACTTCCTCCAGGGTCTGAATGGAGAAAAAAAACGAAACACAAATCAGAAAAGACATGTAGAGTGAGCTCACAACTTTTACTGACTCAGCCACCACAAATGCCCAGCGATCCAGGATAAACATCCTTGAAGAAATGTCAGCTCAAGGAAGAACATTAGCTAAAACCACACCAGAGCAGCAGTGAGGAAAAAGAATCCATTTGACATGTTCTGTATCCTTCTTCCTGCCTGGTCAACTTGATCATTTTTCTGGCTAAACAGCTGCCTTGGAACGCCTCATTACTCCATCATTTCAGTGGGAGAGGACAAGCGACAAGGAAAGACATTCAGTTTTGTGATGCAGCCTCAATCCGTAGCTGTGCCTGCTTCACACACACACAAAATGTTCAAAAGGCACTAGCAAATAATAAAGTTAACCATAAATTTCCTGATTAAAGCATTTAGACACCTTGTTTTACCCTTGCAATGTCAATATCTTTGGGCCTATGAAGTTTTTTAGACTTTTGGGGTTAATTTGACCCCTGAAAACAGCATGTGGGATAAAATGGAAAAATAAAAACTCTTCTTTTGGTGTTCTCTTGTTCATTTCCATTTTTTTTTTAACAATCCTATATGTGAGGGTAAAAATATTTAGGCAATACTTGCAAACCAGATTTACAGATTGTAATTTAGTTCTCATCAGTACCTGACTTATGTCACACATCGGTGATATTTATATGTGCAAACCAACAAAACGTTGAATCTATTGGAGCTCAATAAAAGCCTTAGAGAAGAGCAGAACAGCTTGATATTTTATACAAGTATTCAGCATGATATATTTCATATTTGATCAAAATTGATTGAGCTTATCAGCCTCCATGGCAGTTGTAGGCTAAAATTACTGGGTTTTTTTTTTTTTAAAAGGTCACATCTGCTTTCAAGTTCTGTTAAAAAGTCACACAAACCATATTTAACCAGACATGTCTCCAGGTTGGAATTTCTAAAGAATGTGGCGACGTCATCGATTTCGCTGTGAAAAACATCAACGTTAAATATTTATAGTAACGTGTGTGAGCCAACAATTCATATTTTTCCAAACTGTAACACACTTCAGTGTTCCAGAGTTTAAGCTGGACTTCTATTTAATTAAGTAAACATATCTCCGCTGTGATTGTGTGATTTTATTTACTTGAGTCACATTAGGTCAGCACTGCTGTAGCCATCATATATCATCGTCCAGATGTAGAATTTTTAAAGCCTGTTGAAATGCATCTAGTGAGATGAGTTTCTTCTGGTTCAGGTGGATTTAGAACAGATTCCATGAACATTGGGCAAATATATCTGCATGCTTTTTTTCTCCCAAACTCTGTACAAGCTCTTGGTACATTCAAAAGGAAGGGAATGTGATCACATACAGCAGCCTCTTGTAGTTTTTTGGAGGATTCTGTAGGTGTGATGGGAGGAAACCAAGGATAATTTTGTAAATGAGACAAGGGTTTAATCTGCGGCAGGACCGAGCAGACCATCCAGCAGCTGCTTTGACTTGTGCTTTCCTTTGTGCTGTAGTTAGGAAAAAAGTAGAAATGTTTTTACCATCGCTCACATTCATTTATCTACATTATCTGCTTCACAACAGAATAGGAAACTCCCCCCTCCTCCTAATTGGACTTCTTGGTGTCAATGAAGATGTTAAAAAGTTGACGAGATGAAACTGAAGTCGCATATCGGTGGGTGTGATGCTGGGAGTTTACTGGGATGCAACTTTTATTTGCAATCACACTGAAGTGGTAAAGCAGACACTTCTGCAACTCATTTTATGATTGGCTGGGTGTATGACATGACTGCAAACAAGACATGCAAAATGTGTTGTTGCAATCAAACCAAAGAGTATCTTAAATCATCTGTTTACTAACATTAAAAAAAGATATTTTATTTGCTACAACCTGTTAAAAGTTTCCTGGCATTCCTCACACTTTACTTGTTCAAAGTGTCAGCAACATGAAAGCAAATACCTGCATCTCAAACAATGCAACAGTTTTTTCTTAAATGACAACACATTTTGGAAATTCCTTCAAACATTACCAATTTGCCCCTAATTTAATTGATAAAGTAAACGCTAACATGGCAGCAACAGACACATTACAGAAGGATCTGACAAGAACTGAATGAACCAAAGGCTTATATACGTATGCTGGGGCAGGTAATTAATGGAATGAGGAGCAGCTGGACCAGAGGAGAGCTGTGGAGGAGTGGCTAAGCTAAGGACCGCAGATCATGACATCTATAGAGAGCACGTGTAATAAGTGGATCATTTACTAGTTTACAAGAAGAACAAGATTTTCCTGTACAGCTATGAATATGGAAAGTAAAGACAAAAATCTGTTGTGTGCTAAATCCCAGTTCAGCAGTTCTTATTCTTATTTTCTATATAAAGTATCATTTATTTAATGGCTCCATCTATAGTATGAGATTTAGATCATTCAAACATGTTCTAATTTTTTTTCTACACTAATAGTTTGTTGCACAGCAGCAGAAGTGCGAGCAAAGGCTGCTACCACCTTCACAGCGCTAACCTCTACCACAGACTCACCAGTGCAGCTATTTTCATCCCACCCAGTGAACAGGCTAATCCAGTGTTGGAGGATTTGGGAGATGCAGTAGAGAGTAATTGTGCTGCAGCAAAATGAGTGTGGCTTAATTGGAGCAAAGACTTAATGAGGGCCCCATGAGGATTATCATCTGAGGCTTAGAAATGTCCCAGGTAGTGGAAGACACGGTCAAAAGGATCCACTCTCAGCATCCCAAATTGGAGTGACAGTACGGAGTTGCAGCTGTAGAATTTTTAGGTTCCGTTTTTAAATTCTGCCTTATTTTCAGGGAGTCCTTGGAGGATTGTCAACTAATTTGAAAAATCTTCATGGAACGTAGCTGCAGGACCATGCCGCAGCCAGAGAAAAGTTATGAAGCGTTTAATATTTTTTTAAACTTTACTGTGTCTGATCCCAGTACTAGATGATATTAAAACTTATATTTAATAGTTTTTTTCTTGATATGCTGATAATAACACTATAAATAGTGGAAAAATCCTTTGACCTTTTGATAGATTTAGTTGTTTTTAGATTGAATCATGTTTTCATTAAAAATGTGATTTCTGACAGAATAAGTGTTTGACTAAGGGTCCAGTGGTTGGGACCTAAAGCGGACCCTTCCCTTGCTCTCCAAACAGTTTATTTCTCAGAGGAGCCTGTTTGCACTTGACAGCCACAGATCAGATATGACTGACCAAGATAAATGGTTAGGCTCTAAAGTCAGATCAATTCAATCCAGCAACTGTCCTCGCCAGGAACAAAAGGCCATGCTGTCAACAAGGCTTAACTCACTTCGCTGCTTATTTGCTGTCTTTTTTGTCCTTGTTACATAAATACCAGAAACTGTGAATATCATGCATTTTAAAGTTAAACTACAGTGATTTTCCCTTCCTTTTACTCTGTTTTGCTTCCCACAAAAACCGTACAGTTCAAAAGTTCCTTATGTGCGATGAAATCATGTTCAGCCATTGGCTTGTTTCCTTGAGCTAAAGCAGTACATTAGTTTTTCTCTGTTGGATTTATCACCCGAATCTAACACGAGCTATTTCACATTTCAGTTTTGTATGTTTCAAGGTCTGATCACAGCGAGACTCAAGACGAGGCTCCAGTCATAATCTACAGCAATGTTGCTCAGCCCCAGGCAGTGGTTTTATGATGTGGGAAGCCCAAAGGACATTAAATTCAGATGATGACACAAACGTGCCAAAGGAAGCTTTTAGGCAGCGTTGCATTGATCCAAAGTTCAGTGAAACCGCATGCACAATAAGGAACTTTAATGACAATGATTAACCCTGCCTTTCTTTTAGCTCTAAGTGTTTTGATATGGATTGAACAACAGTTTCCTTGTCACACTTCACCATAAAAATAAATGCTTCTTTTTTTTCCTTTTACAACTTTTTCTGGTTCTATTGGAAACGAAAGCAGCTCATGACTTCATTGAAGGAGTGTTTAAACAACTAGCAATGGGCAGTCTAGCATATTATTTGACAATCTTCTGATCACATTAAGCTTAAAATCTTCATAGATTAAATTGCAATGTATAAAAATGCATTTTGGGTATTTTGTTTTTCTTTTAGCAACATTTTTTAAATGAACTGAACATCCAAGCAGCTCCAAAGCCTCCTACACAGGTTGCATTTAAAATGCACATTTAAGAAAATGATTTGTGACTCTGTTGTCTACACTGCAAAAACTGATTTCTAAGAAAGTAAAATATCCTTGTTTTTAGACATTTTGTCTAAAAAGAAAATATATTCTTACAGTCCTACTTGAAAAAGGCCAAATCTTCTTAAATGTGGTCAAATTTTCTAGATTTGAGCAAAAAATCTGCCAATGGGGTAAGCAAAATCTGCTTGGCTAGATTCCTTAAAACTATAGCGAATTTCTCTAAATGCAGAAAATTTTGCTAGTTTTAAGGAATCTAGACAAGCAAATTTTGCTTATCCCATTGGCAAATTTTTTTGCCCAAATCTAGAAAATTTGACCATATTTAAGAAGATTTGGCCTGTTTCAAGTAGGGCTGTAAGAATATATTTTATTTTTAGACAAAAATGAGACAAAATGTCTAAAAACAAGGATATTTTACTTTCTTAGAAATCAGTTTTTGCAGTGTCAAAGAATGGTTTTCAGAGTACATCACATCAGAACATTTCAAAAACGAAAAAAAAAATATATATACTGTTTTCAAGTTACTGATATAGCTGATAGGTGTAGCGTGATCAATATACACTCTGACCTCTGACCTACGTGATCATCTAAAATAATAATCCATCTTCTTCCCAATAACTCAGATTATAATGACGCTTTTATTATGTTTTAACCTGAATCAACATTCCTCCAAGGTCACGGTCGTATCGGAAGAAGCCACCGGACTCTAAATGATAATAATAATAAAGACTCTTGGTGTCTCTTCCTAAAATGACACCTTAATCTGTTACAGAAATGTCTTAAATGATTAATGCACTTTCTCTTACAGCATTGTGAATGTTTGATCCAGCTTCAGTATTGTTGTTACTTTGCTAAAAGGTTAAATCAGTATTATTACTTATTTCCACCTTGCTAAGGATAAATAAGTAAAACTTCCACACTCCTCACACGGAGGTGACGTATGACTTTAGAGCCTGAGTCACGTGTCTTGTTTAGAGTCTCCTGATTGGCCCACGTTTCACTGACAGCTCTCAGCTGTCTGCTCCGCACGGAAGAATCCAGTTTTCCGCCAGCCTCGGAGGAGACGACACAGCCCGCTGTCACTCGCTACACAGTGGGTTATTGATGCCGACTGCCCCGTAACGGGTCAAGCCCCGTAGCAGTCGAAGAAGCTTCTTACCCCTGAGAGCAGGAAACATCCACCTGCCTCTCTATTCCAACCAGAATGGGTAAGACAGCCAGCTATCAACCGATCAGCCATGGGCCCCACTGATCTCCGCATCCACGGACGCTCTCCGCCGCCCAGGCGGGTCGATCGACCTGTCAGGGCTCCCAGATCGACCGAGGGGGAATCTCCGCTTCCTCGTCGAACTCCACCAGCCGGACGTGATCCAGGAGCGAGGTGCAGTAACGACCCATGACCTGGTAAAGCAGGCTACTTTGATAAAGCTAACCCTATACCACTAGGCTGCTCATCAAAGTAACCTCTCCACCTTATCCCTGATAACTAAACCCTTAAGCTAACTCCCTAGTCTTCACCGCGAGACTCAGGTTCTAAACTCAGAAGACAATTTAGAACATCTACCACTTAGTGAATGCTAACCAACTTGCTACCTCAAATGCTGATCTGTTTACAAATGTTTGTCAGCTTTTATAATAAATATTGAATATATTTATTCCTGACTCAGCTTCCATTCGTCAAATAACAGGTACATAAATGCTACCTGCAACTAAATAGAATCTAGAATAATCCTGCTTTTATCACAAACAGTTGTTCAAACCCAGGTATCCAGAGCACACAGACTCTCGTTTAAATCCTCGGTAGCTGTGATAGATAAAGCGGAAGGTGAGTAATAAAACATAGCTTTTATACACACTACAGGTTTAACTACATAGTGTACAACACTACATAGGGATGTCAACATATTTCACACTTAGACTCAGTGAGACAGTGTAAATGAGCGTCATGCTCATGTAGAAATGCTGTCACTTTCCAGTACTTATTGCCTAGTCTCTTTTAAAAAAAGCTTAAACGATCTCAGTTTTTTTTTTATCTGAATGTTCCCATAGAGAGTTTTTATAAATATACATAAACATATTTGATGATTCTCCTTGTGGAGTATCAACAACCATGGGTATAGGTGGGTACAGCCCAGAACTATAGGATAAACTGGCCAATGAACTGAAGCGAGCTGGGTCCACAGTCTCAAAGGTTACCACTGGTAACACACTACAGTACGTCATCTCCTGCAGTGTGCGGCAAGGTCCCCCTGCTCAAACCGGGGCATGTGCAGGCCTGTCTGAAGTTTGCCATGTGGATGATCCAAAGAAGGCATAGGAGAAGGTCATGTGGTCAGATGAGACCAAATAGTGGTATAAACTCCACTTGCTGTGTTTGGAGGAAGAAGCAGGATGAGTACAACACCATTCCAACCATGAAGTATAAGGGTGGGAACATCACGCTTTAGGGTGCTTTTCTGCAAAGGCGACAGAATGACTACAACATATTGAGGAGAGGAAGGATGGGGTCACAAATTGACAGATTTGGGGCAGCAAACTTTTCCTTTAGTAGGAGCATTGAAGATGGGTCATGGCCTGGTCTTCCAGCATGACAACACCCAAAACACACAACTAGAGCAACGAGTGGCTCCATAAGAAGCATTTCAAATTCTTGGAGTGGCCTAGCCAGTCTTCAGACAAATCTTTGGAGGAGCTGAACGTCTGTGTTGCCCAGCAACAGCACCCAAACCCAAAAGATCTGGTTACATGTGGAGGAGTGGGGTCAGAATTCCTGCTGCAGTGATGCTAATCTGGTCAAGAACTACAGGAAACATCTGAACCTGAAGCCTAATTTATGCTTCTGCGTCGACTGCGCAAGAGAGAGACGCAGACATATTAAAATAGGTGTTTTGCCTTCAGACTTCTACGTTTGCTGCGGGGTGTTGCAAAGCAATTCCCCGCCGGAACAACAGAGAAAGCAGTACATTCACGTCGCTGATGACTTTTTCCTGGATACGCACTTGCACAATCTGAAAAATTGCTCGAATTGAAACTGTAAAAAAAAAAAGAGAAATGCTTATAATGATGCAACACAAGCCAGAGCGTAAAAGGAGACAGCCACTAAACAGGATGAGGCAGACCACAGGTGAATTTTCAGGGCTCGTTAAACCTTTGAGGGAAATGGACCAAGAAATGCATGTCAGGTATTTTCGAATGTCAGCTGACAGGTTCGATGAGTTGAAAACTTCACAGGAAATGGAGTCAAGCCGGAAATGATCTCAGATTGTTGGCCCAACCAATCACGTGCTTGCACTCTCCGTCGCGTTTGACAGATGTTTAGAAAAGTTGCCTCGTCTCCGTCCGTCCTAGCGTCCTCGGCGGGGACCCCACGCAATGTCGTATAATGGCGTCGCGTGCATCCGACCCGACGTAGACGCATCAAGCATCAATTAGGCTTTAGAACTGTAAACAAAGGTTTCTGTACCAAGTATGAACGTCTCACAGAAGTCTCTCAGAAAAAGTGCAGAATCATGTCTTAACAAGCAAATCTGCATATAAACACTTCACATGGCTTCAAAAAGAAAGTTGTCAGTTAAGTAACAGTCTCAAATAAACCGAAAAAGGAGGGTATTGGTCAGGTTAGTTGGAAAAATGCAAAAATAAAAGGATTAGGAGTGAAAGAACAATACATTTCTCTGAAGGCTGCAAGAGAGGGGAAAAAAGCATATATATATATAAAAAAAATTATCTTTAGTGAACATTTAAAAAAAGAGTGAAACAAGATAATAAATGTGCTTTAGCCCCCCATGCTGAGAGCTCAGTGGCCACCACTGTGTAATGCTGCGTGAATACCTTCCAAAACAACGGTTTATTGCCTCATTGCGTGTAAAGCACAGTGACTGAGTCAGGCTCCTACTGTGTGTCACCTGTGAGACCTGGTTTTATGAGGTCAGTTTTCGAACAATTTATAGAAATAAGACAAAAGCAGTGGTCTGCCTGCTCGCTTAGTGGGTACAAAATACACTGTTAGGATTAATCAGCTCTAAATGGAGAAAAACAACCTTCTTCTGCTCCGTCATTATGAAAACCGACTTTTTAGTTTTCAACTGAAAAGGCACATTTGGGATTGTCTTCCATTGGTCTGTGATCAAAATTCCATCTGAAACCTTTTGAGTTGTTTTTTTCTGCATGTGAAATGACAAACACTGCTTCCTAATGAGAGTTTCACATCAACATGAACTGAGAGGCGAGGCAGAAGCTCCAAAAGAGACACCTCCAACTGCTCACATGAACAAACCAAAATCCTTCTGAAGAATTGTTTCATGGTCAGATGAGGCAATTATTCAGCCATTTGGAAACAATGATGAGATATATTTTTAGAAGAATCAATATAAGGCTTTAAAAGACTAGAACACTGCACCAACTGTGAAGCATAGTAGTGGTAGAATGATGATGTGGTGCTGGTGGACGGCGGGATAGGCAACCCTGGTCCTCGAGTGCCAGAGTCCTGTATGTTTTAGGTGTTGCTCTGCATAAACACAGCTGATCTGAATCAGTGGGTGATGAACAGGCTTCTGAGGAACCCGAGAACCTGCTGAACAGTGAGTTGAAGCAGAGAAACATAAAAACCATGCTGGATAGTAGCACTCGAGGACCAGGGTGTCCTAGATCAGAAATGGTTTCTGGTTGGATAAAGGAGACTAACATTAGACTTCTGGAATGGTCTTTTCCAAAGGCCTGACAAGAACTCTAGTAACATTTTGTGGAATATGCTACCATTTAGGGCTGGGCGGTATACCGGTTCATACCGGATACCGGTGTTTTTTTTGGTTATGATATGAATTTTTCATATACCACTATACCGGTGAATAGCCCACACAGCGTCCCGGCCGGATGTTGGCAGTGGGGACACATTTCACCGCGACACACAACACCCCAGCGAGTACTTTTGAACCAAGAATGGTGACTATCGGGAGATGTCATAAATTACGAACCCAGAGGAACTTATTCCAAAAAGAGGAGACAGGCGCACGTCTGTTGTTTTGGGGTTTTTCAGGTTTAAAAAGTCGAACGTGACTTAGCCGCTAATAGGCGGAGCTAGCCGGCGGGGCTAACAGGGCTAACCAGTAGCGTCATCATCTTAGCCAAAAACATGTCTTGGAATATAATAATTATCAGGAATGTCTCAAGCTTAGATCTGTACCCTTCACCTCCGTAGCTAAAACGGCTAGTAGCAGTCAGTTAGACGTCCATTAAAGACGTGTTCGCTAAAGGGACCACTGATGGAAACAAGCCAGCGGTGGGTCAGATAAAAACACTAAAACGTTCCACGGTAGGTTATTTATCTTAATTCTCTCTTTTGACAAACATACAGTACTTTGAAGGGGTTATGTATTTACCTGCCTGTGACTGGACATGAAAAACTATGATATTCTGCATATGAAAGTAAAATGGACTACAGTATTAAAAGCTGATCTAGTGCAGTAATTATTTCATAATTTAAAAATATTATGGGTAGTAACGGCCGTGTTAAAAAAATACCGTAAAACCGATATAATTTTAAGAAAAACCGTGATAAAATACCACCCAGCCCTACTACCATTACCGGTTAATCGATGCAATCAAGACCAGTATAGTCAAATATCAGCCAGAATAATGCCAGAAGTTTGTTAATGGTTACTATAAATATTTAGCATCATTTTTTTTACCCTGTGTGGAAAAAAATAAAGAATAATTTCAAACATTCTATCTGGAAAAAAGTTCAATTGAGTGAATAAATGTCCCAAATTAGTCAGACGTTCATGTCCATCACATCTAAACTTCTGACTGCAACTAATAGAATGATTAAGCACAATTTGAATGAAGACTCATACATTGATGTGCATTGATCATTTAGTACGTTTTATGGCTTTTAATTGATTTTGAACGTTGTTTCCAAAAAGTATTTTAGTAGAAAATCTGTTCAATTTTTTAACCACTGATGTGATTAGGAAAATGTTGTCAATGTTTAAAGGACACAGATTTTATGAGAACCAAAAAAAAAAAGTTAAAAAAATGCTCCATTACATCTATTCTCATTGAAATATAAATCTCAAAATAGAAATTGTAACTACCTTTAACATATCTTAAAACCTTTGAATATTCACACATGTTATGGAGAGATTTGTGACATTTTTAAAACTTTGTCATTTTCTTTTTAAACATATTCACGTTTTAGGCAATGCATTTAGCTCATGCTGCAAAAAATGACTCAAACCTTCTGGCCTAAAGCCTTTACAGCCCACCACAAATGCACACTGATGATATGAAACTCTGGAAGCCCTGATGTGATAGTACATGTCGCCAAATCCACAGTTAATTGGACACTTCTTTCACTGCAGGCTTGTGGTAAACAGCAGCAAGCAAATAACAAGCTTAAGACAAGGTTCCAGATTGAACAAAAGAATTATAAAAAAAAGCTTAGATAATGAAACCAACAGCAGATGCACTGTTCTCTGCATTATATCATTGTATAGAACAACTCCCTGTTTTGGGGGCTGCATAATCCTCTGCATTCAGCTCAACTGATTAGCCTTCCCATGCTAAACAGCTGCTATCTTAGCCCTCTTTTGGCTTTGAAATGTTAAGCAGAATCATGTCTGGTGCATTCTTCATGCCAGTTGGACATTTGTGTGCAGAAAAATGGTCAGCAGCCAGGTACTATGGAGGGATTGCACATGATCAGAAAGGATTTCATGGGAGCAGATTGAGACAAAATGACTTATGGAAATATAGCAGTGCATTGTGCTGTATGTCTCAGTTTTCATAAGCCAGTCCACATGAGGTTGTTTAACCGCAAGAAGATGAGGGGATTTAGACAATTCTAGTATACAGCTTATAGAAACTCCATATAACGCATAGAATATTCACAGCTCAACCACAAAAACAGTTTACTGTCAAGTTGATTGAAGGTTTATTGAAAGATTAGATTCATGTCATGATTCTAGCCTAATAACTGCTTTAAAAAACTGAGTTAAAAGAAAGGGTCCTCAGATGGAAATTAGCTTCCTGTCACCTAAAATTATCCAAAAATAATTTCTATCACTTCTCATGCTGGTTGTGTTTTCTTCCTTCACAGCTCAAGCAGAGAAAATAGAAAAACAAAAGACAGAAGCAACGCTGAGAGGACAGATTCAAACCCAAAGCGCACAAAAACAAACCGTAACGCAGAAGAACTTAAAAAAATGATCACATTTTCCTCCGCCATCACAAGCTAATCGAGAAGTGAGCCACTTAAAAAGTTATAATCTGTTAGCCGTCCAAGCTTAAGGCAGCCAGACTATTAGTAGGTCAATCAATATGCAGCTTGTTTGTTGGAAGACGGATGATACCTCTTGCAATGGTTCTCCGTTTTCTGAGTCTGTAAAATGAAAAATTGCATTTATTCAAAAGAAGAAGGTTAAAGGTTAAAAAGGTTAGATTGTGCCAGGCTGATATTTTTGCTATTACCATATACTGTATACTATCGTCGTGTAAGAATTATCAGTAAAACAGTTCACATCATCCAATTTTTTTCTGGAACCTGTTTTTTACTTGCCCTGTCTACATTAGCACAATATGCCGTTTTTATAAACCTATCACACCTTCTCAACAAGTGTGTTATAAATATTTATGGGATCAACTTCACCTCCTTACTGATAAAACATTCTGATGAGTTCTTGCTAAAAGCTGTCTTTTTTTTTTGCTTTCCAAAATCCACCAGTTGGAACTCATGGCTAGAAATATTATTATACAACATTTGAAAAGTATATGTACAACAACATATACACCTCAAGTTTGCATTTGTATATACCAGCAATGCAAATGAATTATGTTGTTTTGTCAGAAACAAGAGAATATTTTGTTTGTATGCATACCAAATAAAATCCTATTTCTTTTTACCTTATTATTAAATACTAATATCCATCCATCTATTTTCTGTACTGCTTCGTCCTCCTCTGAGGGTCGTGGGGATCTGGTGCCTATCTCCAGAGGTCAAGGGGCGAGACACCCTAGATGGGGTACCCCAAGGCTCTGTTCTGGGTCCACTCCTGTTTTTACTATATCTCCATCCTCTTGGACAGATCATTAGTAGATGTCACAATGTCTCCTACCACCTTTATGCAGATGACATTCAGCTGTACTGCTCCTTCAAGGACTCAGAGTTCTACAAACTGTCTGAACTACTGGAGTGTCTGTCAGCAACTAACTGGTTAGAAAAGAACTTCCTTCAGTTAAACCCTGAAAAGACTGAATGTCTGATTGTTGCCCCTGATAGGATGGTCCCTCTGATCAGTCAACAGATTGGACATTTAAGTTCTGCTGTAAAGTCAAACCTGAGGAATCTGGGTGTTATTTTCGACCAATCAATGTCTCTTGAAGCTCACTCAAAACAGCTGGTCAGAAACTGTTTTTATCATCTGAGAAATATTTCCAAACTGAGAAAGTTGGTGTCAAAACCTGAACAGGAAATGGTTCTTCATGCTTTGATCTCCTCCCGTCTAGATTACTGTAACACACTTTTCACATGTTTGAACCAAAAAGCCCTTTATGGCCTTCAGCTGGTCCAGAACTCTGCAGCGAGGCTCCTCACTGGAGCAAACAGGAAAGATGACATCACTCCTATTCTGAGGTCTCTGCACTGGTTACCTGTTAAATGTAGAGTTCATTTTAAAATCCTGACTCTAACTTTCAGGGCCCTACATGGTCAAGCTCCTCTTTATGTTACTGAACTGATAAAGCCGTACGCTCCAACCCGAGTCCTCAGGTCCACAGACCAGAATCTCCTAACAGTTCCAAGGACCAGATTTAAAAGTCCAGGTGATCGCTCCTTCCAGTCTGTTGCACCGTGACTTTGGAATGACCTTCCTTTAGTTTTACGCTGTATAGACAGTCTGGACTCCTTTAAAAAGCAGTTGAAGACCCAATTATTCAAAACTGCTTTTAAATAACTCTTTTATGTTCTCTTGTTGTTTAACGATTTTGATTTGTAATGATATTTTTGTTTGTTTTATTGATTTTATTTGTTTTTATCATGTTTGATTCTGTTTTTTGTGAAGCACTTTGTGATTTTTTTCCTGTAAAAGGTGCTATAGAAATAAACTTTACTTACTTACTTACTAGATGGGTCGCCAGTCCATCACATTGTGAATATCAAAAAATAAAATGTTCTAAAATTAAATCCTCCTCACATGTTTCTTTACATATATAATGCATTCCAGTTTTGAAAATACTAAATAGTTTAAAATATACTGTTTTGTATTTTACAAACTCACATTAGATTCCCAAAACTAAATCTCACTAAAAGACTCAATATAACACATATATGACTGACTGCTGTACAAAGAAGTCAAGCACCGCTCTTAATATTTTTTCTCCTCTTTTGTACCTGCAGCAGCTCAAAGCGAGCCTCGTGAAAATTTAATTTCATGGGTGAAGATGAAGTAGATTGCTTTTTGGACAATTAGAATTACAATACTTCTCCAATAACTGTCTCCAAGTGGCACCCCAATTTGTCTCTTATCACAACAAAAAGGCTTCTAAATGAGAATAATTCAATTCAAGATGGCTTCTGCATTTATGCTTGTGTCATTATTTGTTTCTGTGTGTTATCTGTTAAATCCATACTTCAGCTCTGCCCATCTGTGCAACTCATGACTGGTTTATATGCAAGCAATAATATCAGTTCCATTAAAAAAAGTGACTTTGACATCAGGAAGTCACAACTACGGTTTATTTATTTATTTTAAATGCATCTAAATGAAAGAAAATTACATTTAACAGAACAGAATGAAACAGGCCCATATGCTTTATGTATTAGTGCAGCATATGGTTTCATGCAAGCCTGTTTTTCTTGAGCTGCTGCTAAGAGGACAGCCCAGTCAAACAATCCCAGCTCAGACATTCATCTTAAAGATAAGGATCAATTTGACGTTACCAGAAATGTCATACATTATCAGCAGCCTTTTTTAATTAATGTCTCCCTACCTTCGATCTAGAAAGATAATTCTTGGGACACATTCAGAGCAGAGTGCCTTTTGCCATCAATCACAGCTGCCAGTGTGACTCACGGTTGGACATCTGTAGGTCAACAAGATCCGAAAGAAATCCATTGGTTCATGTCTGTTAGATACATCAAAATCCTATTTTCCCCCATCATTTTAAAATCAATGGGCTCAAAGGTAAATATATATCCTGCAGTTGTCATGAGACAGTAAGAACCCAAGTGCAAGAAGAGACAGGTGGAAGAAAGGGACAAAAATAAAGTCCAGATGGTACTGTGCTAGCAAAAAAAAAAAGTATTCAATGTACGTTATTTATAAATCTCCAGTTCACAATAGAAGTCATCTCAGAGATCTGTTCATAGCAACAAATCCAAAGAATTCCAGGTTCAGATTAGTAAAAATTTGATTCATTGTCAGATTTGCTTTATTTAAAGGATCCAGCAGATTGGACTAAAGTGTTAAAGCACTCTGAGCAAGTTCAGTCTGCAGAACGACAGTAAAAAAAGGAAAAACTCCCAAAACCTCCAACAGAACAAGGCTCAGAAAGGGTGTCGGCCAGAACGTCTCGGCCAACTGGGTCTGATGCACACAGAAGAGAGTAAAACACAGAAGTAAATAAGTAAGTAAAGTTTATTTCTATAGCGCCTTTCACAGATATAAATCACAAAGCGCTTCACAACACAAACAAAAGAACAAAACTGAGAAAACATTGAAAATAAAACACAAAACAGAGATTTGGGCATACAGGGGATGTACGAAAGACTGGGCGAAGTTAATAGTCCGTGAGGCGGAACTAATGTTTAGTTCCGCGTTTCCGCCCGCACATTGTTTATTGATGGACATGCTTCCGGTTTAGCGTGATGTATAGTGTGCGTGACAGATATAAAAGTAAGTAAATAAGAAACAAGAAATGTGAAAACCACACCCATAACCACTTGTGTATGTTTAGTAATCTGTCAGCCACGTTTATGCCGTTTCTAGCATGTTTAGTTGGTGTTTTTACCTATCTTTGTCCATTAGTAGCACTATCGCTAATTCTGGTGCTAATGCTAACTTTCTGGTGCTAAGGCTAACTTTCTAAAAGTCCAACGGACATTTGAATAACTGATATAACTCCAGTTTGGAGAGTTACTGTTTATTAACAGTGTACTTTGTTGTATATTACTGTTACTGATGAAGGTTTCATGTTTCCTTTAGACCACATCTACACATCAACACTTCTACTCATCTGTTTGTACGTCAGTTAAATGAGCTGTTCAAGCTTCAAGTTATTAAAGTTCTGCTGAAGCTACTTCCAGTTTCCCCTGATTCTCTGACCGGAATCAACTATCCATATTGACCACTCCAACCAGTTTAAATTTACATATTAGTGTAGTGGCTACTACAGGGGATCTTCATTGTAAATTATGAGACTTGGGCAGAAATATTGGGGCAAACTTCAATACAATATTTGGGCTTGGGCAGAACAAAATAAATCAGGAGGAGTTGGTGACCAAATGTCCAGGTGAATGAAGGGGCAATGGGTAACAAACCATCTAAACAATACAGGAGAAATAAAAGTACTAAAAAACAAGAACAATAAAAACTTCACTGCATATTTTTCTCTGTGCATTATTTAAACTAAAATTTCACGCATGGCATAATCGCTTGTCCTCCATCGATATGGCAGCTCAGCTGAAATTAAAAAGTGTGAATAAGTAGTTTTGTCTCTATGACTACAGATTTACACCAGTGGATGCTGTTTGTACAAGTCTGCTGCATTGGAACAAATAAAACTCAAACTGAGGAAAAGTGATGACCCCCAAAAAATGTCAGTCCAGTTTTGGGTAAATGTTCAGTTTTTCTTATTGCCTCCTTGCTAACACAATGGTGGACAGGCTGACTGGAACCATTATGTTTCATGTCAAGACTAGAATACTATTTAAGCATTTGTTGACACATTTTTGTATGTTTTACAATCTCCAAAAACAGAAATTCTATAAGTTCTTCCTGAATACAGATCCTAGTCCACTGAAAGCCACCAACTATCGTAAAGGTTTGTATACTTACAGTTCTCGGTGTCTGTTTCAAGATGCAAATGTTACATCTTTCTAAAGTAGATGTCAAACAGGATCATTACATTTATCACTACTAAGGCAGTAAAACCACCACTCTCACCTGTTTGTCAACCTGGATTTTAAAAACCACAAAGATCTTAACTCTGTCATTCACCATCACCATTCTTGAGAAATCTCTCATTTTGATTGTATGACTTCAAACTTACATTCTACTCAGCCAGATGTTCCTGTTCACTATTCCAGACTACTTACTTCAGACATTTCATGTACAGTATACCGCTGTGCCTGCCTGAGTCTTCTACCTTACTTTAGATGTACTGGACTGTCTTGGAGACATGTTTTTTGCACAGCCTACACCTGAGGTTCCCTCTATTGTGGAAGACCATCACTTCTAGGGCCCCTGTGCTGAGCGCCTGTTCATGTGCTGCTATAATTAGCGCCTCTGTGCTATCCTTCAGTCTGGGCACCCTCTACTGTGACTACTAGGACTTTTCAATATCAGCAGTTCCTCCAATCTGTTGGTGATACATTTAGTCTAAAGACTGATTTTCTTCCATGGTAGTACTTTTTTCTTTGTCTCCAAGATGGAGAGGAAGTCAGTGTCTTATTTGCAGTAGAACGTGATCTGTGGGTTCTCAGTTTGGAAAAAAAAAAGCTGGCAAGATTCCTGAAAGATGAGCCAAGTTAATCATTGATGAAGAGGGGCAACAGGACAGTGAATGTCCACAGTCTCAATCAGCCCAAGAATGAAATATTTCAAACTATTCAAGGAAATGTGAATCTTACTGCAATAATTTGGATTAAATGTTGTTTTTTTGCTCTGTGAGACACCTTTAAAAATAAACCATGTTTAATAGAATCATAGTATATTGTGTACAGTATATTCACAATATAACCTTCACTCAAAATGCAATGACTCTTGAGTGTTGTCTAAATTAATTAGCTTTTTTTCTGAGCTATATTTTTGATTGGTTGGCATCAGGAATCATCTGTGAGTCTCGGTCTTCTGCAGGCTCCTCATGCAGCCCACTTCTAAAACAAAAACACAAGAAAACTTTTTTTTTTCATGCAGTGTGAGCAAGCTACACTCCCAAAGAAGACAGACTGACATTGATAAAACACATAGGCGAATGAAAGCAGCTTAGTGCAGGATCGTGACATTTAGCTACTAACTACTGCAGACTGAGTGGCCTTACATAAAACTCTAGCTCATGGGTACAGTGCAAAAAACTGTCCTCTATCTGTACAGTTGCTTCACTAATCTGCTTTACACATTCAGTTTTTTTCTCATCCACCACTCAAACAAAAGCTGTTTTATCATGTTTTAGGGAAAAATGCAAAACTAATTTGAAAGATTGCAAGTGATGCTGGGATTTTAGGAGAAAGAAAAAGAAAAAAATCTGCAAATCTTCAATCTCTGCAAGAATAGAAATAAGCATTTTTGCATAACTATTGCCAGTTTTTTGTCTACTGCCACTTAAAACGTTGCTTTATGAAGTCCTACGTAAATGCTTTATAATTGTATGCTCAGTTTTTAGTGATATTATATCAGAATAAATCTATACATGTACAGCTATATGTGTATATTATTCATCTTTTTTGCAGCCTCTACTGATATTTTCTTCAAAACAACTCCAGTTGGGTTTATCTTGTTATTGTTGCTCTTATTTAGCAGAAGATTTAAAAAGAAGAAAGTGTAAACATTTGAGTTTGACCTTTTTCTACCAATTTGTTTCAGGATGCTGTTTGTTTCACTTCGCTGCTGAATGACACAAAGGCTAAGTCCAACTAGATGAACACGGTAATTTATTGCAATGTCAGTTGCTATTTTGGCAGACATTTTAATAGAGCAGGATGTATTGATTGGAATCAGAGACAGAAAACTGCCATGAAAAAAAATAGATTCAAAATATGAAATCCCTGTGTATTATGAGTTTCCTCTCTTTTACTAAAGAATAGAATTCATATGATGGAAATCAGAGACATAAAAAAACAACAGATCGTAGCAAATAGCCTTAGATCAGACAACAGTAAAACGCATGATTTTAGTATTGATTTAGTTGTGTTTTTAAATGTAAAACAGTATGATCTTAATACTTTTTGGGTAAAAATGAAGTATTTGTATGTAAGAAACCTATTGGATTGATTTGAGTCAGTTTCACTTCAGTGACCTTATTTCACATAAAAATAATCCACCGCTTTGACTCTTGCTCCTGCGTGTGACTCACCATGATAACGGTTACACTTTCACACAAATCATTGACAGTAATGACAGAAAAAGCATTGATGAAATCTGTATTTTTCACCCCTCTATCTGGCTGCTCAATTTAATGATTGGAAAGTTGTTAATGATGATGGAGACCAGGACTGGCTCTGACCAAAGAGCCATGAGCAAAGTGTAATGGGCTGAAAAGCTTGCTTTGGGACAAAAGAAAATTATGGCCCTCAGAATCGATAGTTATAAGTAAGCCAATGGGCCTTTACTCCATTGGCTTATTAGGAAAGCAATTGATTTTTTTTTCTCTTTCTTTAAAAAAAGTTTGATTTCAGTTACCAACTTTATAGATTTTTGGGGGCATTTAATGATTCTATTGCAGTGGTGGAAAAAAAAGAACAAAATGCAATATAAAGTAGAGACAGAGCTCATATATGGTACGTTGAAAAAATGCTTACATGTAGAGACATAAAATATGACTGGAATATGAAATACTAGACACAATGGAAGGAAAACTGACTGAAAGGTACATCCCGGACAAGTTACCATTTCAGAACCAATATGGCGACACATGAGACAAGCATGCATTAAGTCCCAATGTCAAGTCATAATCACTGATGAATCCAGCTTTCATGCTTTGAACTGAGGGAGGAAGCCAGAGTACTCCGATAAATCCCACACAGTAAAGTCCACACAGAACAGTCTGCACAGCTACGATCCATTTCAGAACCCTCTGCATTGAGGTGCAGACGTAAATGGGCCCTTCTATCTAGCCATCTCACTTTCAAGAAAAAAAGTTGCTGCACTTAGCCAGTTTTTCTGCTTAGCAGAGACGTTGTTGAAACAGTGGAATGATGGAAGCAAAATGTGCATTTTTATTTTTGATGAAAAATGTTTGTGTTCCACCTTAAAATAGCACTTCCTCCAAAACAATGTACCGGTAATAGAAATGCATTTTATTGTCTTCGATTTCCATTTCTCAACAGACACATACAGTTTGAGAGGTTTGTGAAGCACCTGTCTGGTCATTCAGACTAACAGTCATTTTGCAGATAGACTGTTATCCTGACCTTCTCATCAAATGAGACCTCAAATATTTATTTGACATTAGTAACTGTCTGCGTAACATACTGTATTATAGCTATTTCCCCATGTTAGCTCCAAACAGTTGTTGTGGGGTTTAACTCATTAGATCAATGTGTGACTGTAACCCTAATAATAATAACAGCTAATATAAATGTTAGCTCAAAGGTAACATTCAGACCTTAAAGCAGGCATGTCCAAGGTGCGACCTGGGGGCCACTTGTGGCCCTCAGAGGGATTTTGTGTGGCCGTCAGTTGTATTTTAAGAATGATAGTATTTAGTTTTCCTGCAGGATGTTAGTACAGAGAGATCCTTTCTGATTTTTTTAATGTTTAGATTTTCGCTAAGAAACCCAACAAACAAAAATGCAATATTTTAAAAATACAAAATGTACTATCTAATCAAAGTATTTGATTTTTATCAATCAGGTTTTTCCAGATAATTAAATTTCCTGGTAAAAAGAACCAACACCTTCACTGATTTTATCAAAAAGTAGGCTTGTGAGATCTGTTCATAAAACATGACTGAAGTTTTTAACCAAAACCGGTCGACCAATCAGATCCAGTGACTTTAATGCTTTTTATTACTGAGTTAAACATATGTGATCCCTGTACATTTCATATTCAGAAAGATTCTGCTCAATAAAATGGTGCATTTATGAGGAAGTTGTGAGCAAAACAAATAAATAAAATCATATTTTGCCTTTTCTTTGTTGTTTAAAAAATATTTGAACTTTTGTGGCCCTTGAGGACTTTATTGGTGATTTCGGCTCTCATGTTAAAAAGTTTGGACACCCCTGCCTTAAAGGGTTAGAATACATTAAAGACACTGAGATACAGCTTTATCTACGACTGCTCAATTCAAACAGGATATTCAATAAAACCTCATTTTAAAGCTGGTTCATTTCACTGGTTAAATGAGAAGCTTAGACACATGTACAGTAGACAGATAATACATTTCAAACACCATATCCTTAAATTGTTAAATGAAAAAAGTGCGCCTGTCAAGGTTTCAGCTTACAGGTAATTCACTTCTCTTAGAGATGAAAGAGGGCTGAAACTTCTGCAGGTAATTGCTGATGTTAATTGCATTCATATTGGAGATAGGAAAGAACCTTTGCCAGTCTCCTTAGCCAGCAGGGCCAGTGGTCAGCTGCTCCTTAACCACAAAGAGCTCCACTGACTAATTACTGCAGTCCAGCTGCCTACACTCTAGAAGCACTCACCCAGTTTTCTGTCCAAACACTTCTCTTCTAGTCTCTTCTGTAATCACTAACAGTTCTTATGCAGTTGGGTAACACCATTATGTGGTCTTGAGAGCTTGTTTCTTGCTAATTCAATGTTCTAACCTCCTCCTAATCATCTGTGAAAAAAATGAATGTTATAAAACAAGGATTCAATTAAAAAGGGAATATTATTATCAATCCAAGTTGGAATTATCATAAAATTTGCTCTGCCAATTTGTATTTGTACTCAATATATATTACATATTTTGATGCATTTACTGTCATTTGAAAAAGAAAGTCAAAGGTATTATGCTCCTGTTTCCTTTTTTTCTGTGATCAGCATTTTTTTCTCAAGCAAAAAAAAAAAAAAAAAA
Source organism: Callopanchax toddi (assembly GCA_006937965.1). Lineage (NCBI taxonomy): Eukaryota > Metazoa > Chordata > Actinopteri > Cyprinodontiformes > Nothobranchiidae > Callopanchax > Callopanchax toddi. The sequence goes on from SSNR01000017.1 coordinate 2,030,695, forward strand.
AAAAAAAAAAAAAAAAAAAAAAAAAAA